>CM034149.1:218679908-218974646 GCA_019776745.2 Taxus chinensis
TATTCATTACATTACATGCTTTTTTCATAACATAGTGGTATACACCCTAGGTTAAAATACTAATCCTTAATCCATTAACATATCCTCTTAATCTGATCATCACATATTCTATTATCCCATTCTACATCATTCTATTACATCATCATCTATCATACTCATCACCTAGTGGTATACACTTTAGGCTCACTCATCCACCCTCATCAACCATATCGTAGTGACATACACTATAGGATACATTATCACCTTATTCTATCATCATGTAGTGATATATAATTAGGGCTAAATCATCACTCCTCCATTCAATAAGTCATGGTATACGCTTAGGCTATAGGGGTCCATGCTTCCCTTTCCATATGTCGATCACCATATACTTCTTCCATAGTGATGATATACGCTTAGGGATAAATCATCACTTATTCAACAAATTCATAGTACATGTTTTTGCTTTAGTGTTCACACACATCATCTTACCATGTTGCATTTCATCACCACTACCCATACACACTCATCATAACACGCCAGACATAACCTACCCTACTCATCTATTTCTCGATGATGCACTCTCATTTACAGTTCGTTCTTGACTATTGAGGGGGAAAAAAAAATAAACCTCACTACATATATTCCATCCACTTAGGGGGCACATTGCTCCTATCATTCCATTTTGCATTTCATTCCATCCATCCACAAACCATACTCAATTAATATTGGTAGATTACTTTGTCTTACTAATATTAATCATGTTTTGCATGCTCATTCTATTACACATGTTAGCTTGATTTCCTATATTGTCTATCATAAACACATGAAAAGTCATCTTTATTTAGGTGATCGTGTAGATATCGGACTTCACATGAACATGGATGCTCTCTTTACCCTAAGAAATGGTCACTGGGGGCATCCACATTCTACTTATTAAAGGTGTTATTATTTCATTTTGTAATTAGCATCTTATATATACTTGTTTATAAATGCTTTGAAATATTATTTATCATCTAACATGGTAACGGGGTGTCCATGTGCAAAACAATGGTGTTGAGGACTACATGTTCCATGATATTATATTTCTCCTTGTGGTGATTGTTTGCTATTTGTGGGCTTTGCCATTTTCTTGTGTGCACACTTGTCTATTATTTACATCCATGATGGCCTTGTGTGTCTTATGACACTGTGAGTGATGTCCCATGTTTGAAACCCAATTTGTGTGCTTTATTATTTCTTCTTGCATGTTTACACTACTGTGCTTGGTATTTTTTTACACATTTATTTTTTTACACTGATTACATGCATGTTTGCTTGTGGATTTATTAAACACCTGTTTTTGGCTAGCCATCCCCTTTTGTGTGTGCCTTGGTATCTACCAAGCACATTCCCTTTCCTCTAGTAGGGATGATTTGGTTACAAGGTCAAAGTGTGGTAAGTCCTCTTTTGGGGCCAGATTCTCTTTCCAGGGTCATTGAATGTACCCCTAAAGAAGGAGAAATCATTATGGGTGTTCTAGTAACACAACATATCTACACCAATTCATACGGAATGATTGAGTTAAAATAAAACCGAGCTCCATACACATCAAGCTTAACTAGACATGGTGTCTTTCAGTAATTTTGTGGAGTGGTTGTAGGCTCAGGGGTTATAGTGGGTGGAATCTCTAAACTTATCTGTACAGTGACGTAGGATCACCCAAAAAACTAGTACAAAGATCTCTTATAGCATTGTAGTATAAGCAGTTAAATGTTGGATGAAACAACATATTTCCTCCCTATACTTATTTATCTAAGGTGGCGTGAGATCACACGAAAAACTCGTGACAATACAGGATATCCTCCTACATCCTTTCTCTCGACCTTGATTAGGTGCACATGTTCCATTTTTCCATTTACATTCTATTTCAGCATATTTCACATTTTTTATGTATACATGTGTATTTTACATGATGTTTTTACATACATACATATTTGACTAGTTGAGAGTTTTCTCCTTGCAGCTCTGTCATATGAGAAACAAGCAATCAAATTGGGGGAAACAATAACAATAACATCGATAATGATAATGAAAATACACCGCTTCAGGAACTTGCCTTTACACTGTAGTATCCAGACATGCATTCCACCCTAGGTGCACTCTCATCACTTATATTTGACATTTTCATCTTTAGAATCCACACTTCTCCACATTTGATTCTAGTCCATTAGTGCACTTTCTTCTACACTCTACATAGATTACAGGTACACTTCCTAACTCCGTTATGTTACTGAGTTGTTCGGCTCACCAACATAAGTGGGGGAAAAAATGTTTTAGACATAAATCAGGCATTTTAGACATATTAGCCTAATCTATACTATGATTTAGAGGTTCTCAAGTGTAAAAAATACTAATTAATCCCCCACCCTTATCCAATTCTTCCTATCTTCCTCTTATATTTTATCTTTCTTTCCCGCGTATTTTCATTACCTTCTACCCAATCCTGCCAATTCCCCAAATTCCATCCCTAATTCTGAGTGCCCCAACCTATCCTGAGGTGCTCTGGGGTTCCCTAATCCCACCATGGGCGTCATGATCTAGGTTTAACCTTTTTCACTTCTTTTTGGGTAACTTGTATTTGTTGATCATCCTTATCTTCTTCTCAATCGGGGGCCTAATTGCAAAAGTATACTTGAGAGACCTATAAATATAAAGCTTATAAGACCTGTATTAAGGGATTATGTTTCCATTATATACTACTATCTTCATCTAGGTGATCGTGTAGATATCGGACTTCACATGAACATGGATGCTCTCTTTACCCTAAGAAATGGTCACTGGGGGCATCCACATTCTACTTATTAAAGGTGTTATTATTTCATTTTGTAATTAGCATCTTATATATACTTGTTTATAAATGCTTTGAAATATTATTTATCATCTAACATGGTAACGGGGTGTCCATGTGCAAAACAATGGTGTTGAGGACTACATGTTCCATGATATTATATTTCTCCTTGTGGTGATTGTTTGCTATATGTGGGTTTGCCATTTTCTTGTGTGCACACTTGTCTATTATTTACATCCATGATGGCCTTGTGTGTCTTATGACACTGTGAGTGATGTCCCATGTTTGAAACCCAATTTGTGTGCTTTATTATTTCTTCTTGCATGTTTACACTACTGTGCTTGGTATTTTTTTACACTATTTTATTTTTTACACTGATTACATGCATGTGCTTGTGGATTAACACCTGTTTTTGGCTAGCATCCCCTTTTGTGTGTGCCGTGGTCATCTACCAAGCACATTCCTTTCATCAGTGGATGATTTGGTTACAAGGTCAAAGTGTGGTAAGTCCTCTTTTGGGGCCAGATTCTCTTTCCAGGGTCATTGAATGTACCCCTAAAGAAGGAGAAATCATTATGGGTGTTCTAGTAACACAACATATCTACACCAATTCATACGGAATGATGGAGTTAATAAAAAAACGAGCTCCTAACACATCAAGCTTAATAGGACATGGTGTCTTTCGTAATTTTGCTGGAGTGGGGTTGTAGGCTCAGGGGTTATAGTGGGTGGAATCTCTAAACTTATCTGTACAGTGACGTAGGATCACCCAAAAAACTAGTACAAAGATCTCTTATAGCATTGTAGTATAAGCAGTTAAATGTTGGATGAAACAACATATTTCCTCCCTATACTTATTTATCTAAGGTGGCGTGAGATCACACGAAAAACTCGTGACAATACAGGATATCCTCCTACATCCTTTCTCTCGACCTTGATTAGGTGCACATGTTCCATTTTTCCATTTACATTCTATTTCAGAATATTTCACATGTTTATGTATACATGTGTATTTTACATGATGTTTTTACATACATACATATTTGACTAGTTGAGAGTTTTCTCCTTGCAGCTCTGTCATATGAGAAACAAGCAATCAAATTGGGGGAAACAATAACAATAACATCGATAATGATAATGAAAATACACCGCTTCAGGAACTTGCCTTTACACTGTAGTATCCAGACATGCATTCCACCCTAGGTGCACTCTCATCACTTATATTTGACATTTTCATCTTTAGAATCCACACTTCTCCACATTTGATTCTAGTCCATTAGTGCACTTTCTTCTACACTCTACATAGATTACAGGTACACTTCTCTAACTACTTTATGTTACTGAGTTGTTCGCTCACCAACATATAGTGGGGGAAAAATGTAGACATAAAATCATGCATTTTAGACATAAGGAGCATCATCTTTTATACATATTTAGAAGGTTATCAAGGTAAAAATAACTAAAACACCCCTGTGTCCACCTTCTTCCTATCTTCCTCTTATATTTTATCTTTTCTTTCCCGCGTATTTTCCATTACCTATCTACCCATCCTGCAACTTCCCCAAAATTCCATCCCTAATTCTGAGTGCCCCAACCTATCCTGAGGTGCTCTGGGGTTCCCTAATCCCACCATGGGCGTCATGATCTAGGTTTAACCTTTTTCACTTCTTTTTGGGTAACTTGTATTTGTTGATCATCCTTATCTTCTTCTCAATCGGGGGCCTAATTGCAAAAGTATACTTGAGAGACCTATAAATATAAAGCTTATAAGACCTTATTAAGGGTCCTATGTCTTTCCATTATATCACTACTATCTCTCAATCTAGGTCTACATCTATTAGACCATCTTCTTACATAGTCCATACTTATAATTAGCAAATTGCATCACAATACATTTCACATAGAGAGGGTTCTACTATTCTATTCTAAATACTAGTCTACATCTTCTATAACTATCATAGCTTGCTACTACACAAAGGAAACAACATAAGAGAACCTAGGGCACATTCACACACACACTCACCAGAACTACATCAGGGTATGGAAGGTACACATTACGCATTTGGTTTCTAGTTCAGACCAGTGACAAAATTCTGTAAATAGGCTAAGTCATTTTTTTACTTTCCTCCTTATTAATTAGGAGTTTATTACATTTAGACTAATTGCACTTACATCAGTATTTACTATACTTTAGATTATTTAGCATTTACCAAGTGTTTATTTCTCCTATTTAAAATTAACTGTTGATATACTTCCCCTAGTTTTTCCATTTTAGTGAATCAAAAAGGAGAAAAAGTGTGACCGAGATGATTGTTTATATGTGTGTGAAGAAGGTATTCCTAACCTTGTTTAAAAGGGAATGATGTTATGATACCATTAGAGAATTTTAGGTATGGGGAACTACAAGAAGAGTAGAAGCAAATTAGTTAAAGGACATGGTTTGGCATAGAGGATAAAGAGGTTTCATAAGGAAGATGAGGAGGGAAGAGTGAGGTTCATTGAGTCATCATCAGTTGTGTGAGCAATATTCAAGATTAAATTCATTTTCGATGTATTTATTGTTGGTGATGAGTCATCTAAGGGGGTAGCAACCTCCTTTTAGGGTTGTGCTCATTGTCAGGGTTAGTGCTCCTGCTGGGTTGGTACTCAACTAAATTGAAACATGGTTATAATAAAGTTTGTTTTCAATGGGTTTTTCTTCCCTCGAGTTTTTGGAAACACAATGCTGGGGGTGAATTAATCCTTTAAAACATGACTCTAGTTTTTTTTAATTGGTATACACATTGACCAATGATGAGAGCAATTAAGATGGTCAACCATACACAGGAAAAGAGAGTAATAAAGAACACTGATATAATGTATAACCCTAAAGGGGAAGAAAACCATTAAAATTTTGTATATATACTTAACACTAAGGAATTTAGTGAAGCACCAACTTACAAGGAGATCTAACCCCTAGTTTAGTAGGACACAATCCTAAAAGGAGCACTAAACCATATTTCTTTGTGAGGAACCTACACAAAAATGAGGTATAAAAACACCATAGTATGACAAGCACTAATCAACCATCTAAGATGATGATAAGTTGAGTCATTTGCTGATCGTGATCACTATTTCATCTCCTCTCACTCAAAACTCTCTCAAATATTCACGTTCCTTCTTCATTTCAAAGCTTTAACCTTCATAGTTGATTAGCTCAAGTGACCTTTTTGTCCTTTTCCTTTTCTCTCTTCAAATTCTCATCCTCTTTGCTTAGATTTTCCCTGATCCCTACACCACCCTTCCCACTCTCCTAGAGCTCACTTAAAATTCCATTCTAAGCCTAGCTCAAATGAGCCAACACACTAACTTTATCTTGAACAAACCATGCGGTTCGCTAATATCATTAAGGGCGGTCATATTGGAATACAAAAAACTCCACACACTCATATGAATCATAAAAAATATACCTCATAGGTTGGATTAGCCTCAAGCATATGCATGCTCAACAGTTTTTTTTTTTTTTTTGATCAAAAAACATTACTTTTCAACCCAACGGGCACCCAATTTTGAATCTCAGGAGAAAAAAAATCAACTTCACCAAGGTTCCATTAGCTTCAAAAAAATGAGGGACCTCCTCTCAAACTCACCACATGTATATTAAACAAATCTACAACATCCATATTTTCGTGAATCACAAACAAGAGTAAGTAACTCAATCTCAGTATCAAGACTCTAAAAAATCAAACCTCTATCCCCAAATATGATTTCATTTAGGAAGTGATTTAGAGTCAAAAAAAATTAAATAGTGATCATTGTGTGGTACCTTGTATGAAATGAGAGGAACATCCAGGATTTATAGACATCTAACATGTCCACAGGACTAATTAGCAAAATGTGACAAATAAAATGTCTACATACTAATTCTGTCCCTCATTTTAGCCTCGTCACCATTTAGCTGCCTACCAATCATTGTATTCTTATCCATTATTAATATTATTCAACATCATCCATATAATAATTAATCACTAGATTAATTATAATTAATCCATTTTACCTTCATTCATCCATTCATCCTTTATTTCATCTCATATCCCATTTTTATCCGTAATCCCTTTTTTTCATTATTATATCATATTATTCCTTATTTAATTCTCATTAACTTTTATAGGAATTTAATATTGCCTACATCTCACATACCACCTACCCTACACATCCCTGCACCCAGCCTTTCCATCAAATCAAATAACCATCCCCCACCCCCCCGAGACTCAGAAGGAACTCGCCAGACTTACTTCCAGTCGTTGGCCAGCCCCTTTCCTCCTGCCCCCCCGCCCAGCGTCAGCCAGTGGTACTGCACTTCCTCGAGGTTCACGCCCCCCCATCAATTCCCTACACACCCACCCACGGCCTTATCCCTATCCCAGCCGCTAAGGGCCCGTCCTACCCCCCAGAAGCTATCTCGCCACCCCACTCCCCTATCAACCCTCTTTTAACACTGCACCCCCATCTCCCTCACATCCCGCCTCTCTCCTGCTCCCCCCCCTCATCTACCCAGCCATACTCCCCCCACCCAACCCCTCCCCCTCTGCGTTTATTGCCCCCTCTCCCTTCCGACTACCCCCTCTTGTATCACCCCCCGTCCACCTCTATGTACTCACCCTACGACTAGAGATGATACCCCGACCATCACTAAACCCCAAGTTCACACCCCTCAATTTCCTGCTTGTGGCTCTGTCGGTTCCAGGCCGATTTTTCCACCCCGCTACAAACATCATTCCACTCCCCATCCCCTCACATTCAGCCCCCATTCATCCCCACACCTACCACTACGCCGACGCTACGCCCATCCCTGCCTCTCCATCCTCCCTACCCACTACAGCATACCACAAACTCATCCCAAAAACCTTCCTCCCTGGTCCACCTCGCCCAGTAAAAGCCCCCCCCCTCCCCCCCCATACCGATTTCCATCTCCACTGCGGCAGGAACATTAACCCCTGTCTAGTCACTCCCCCCACCACCCTGGCCCCTTCTCCCCCGCCTTCTAGACCAGATATGTATTCCTCTCGCACTCCCCCTTAGCCCCCATCCCCCCCTCTCTTCCCCGGCCCACCGTCCCCCAGAAGGTAATCTCTTACAACGTAAGCACCTCTCACTCCACATCTGGTTTATCCAAGTCCCCACACTCTTTTATGGGGCCTTATCTCCATCCTCTCCCCCTTTCATCCGTTTAACTTTATCATCCCTACACACAACCCGAGGCTCACACGACCAAACCTCTTAAAGGTGGTTGCGTCTCGGCAGGTCTCTTGCCCCGGGTTTTCCATCCCCGTCTAGCCTAATGAGGAGCGAATATCTCCTCCACTTCAGCCCCTGCGGCAACTTTTCACAAGCCCCCCCCTCAACAAGAGACTCCTGTTTGCTCCACGCAGCCCCATCCAATACTTCATCACTCACAGCTACGACCCCCTCCTACACGTCCTCCCCCCCCGCGCCTTACTTCACCCCCTCTCCTCCTCCGCTCCACCCCTCGCATCGAACCGACACCATCTGCCTTTTATCCCTCTATACTTAGCATACACATGCCATTCAGGACTCCCCCAATCCATCCCTGTTAGATAGCCAAAGTACTTACCTAAGCCACGACCCCGCCTTCTATGTAGTTATTTTAATTAGGCATCTCTCCTCACCCCTATACACATCTAAGTACCGTTTACCCGGCAACCATAAATAAGTATCCGGATACATAATTTAACCTAAATCTATCCTAATTAGGAGGCAATATCATTCACCAGAAATCTAAAGGCTTTTAAATCTAGAAGCTTCTCCATTCTTCCCTCCCATTTTCAACTTTCCCCCCAAATGCCCCTACACTATTCATTGAATTTTTAATTCAATGGAAATCCTCACAAAAATCTAGAATTTTCCATTCTAGAATCTCCAAGCCTTTCCATCCGATTCTAACCCTTGGGAATCAATCCACCATGGAAGATCACAACCATTTAATTTTCCACTCAAAAGCTATTAAATCAAGCTCTCATCCTCCGTTAAGACACTCTTATAAAATTCATGTCTAATTTCTGATTGATTTCATCCACGAAATCAACCAGCCAAATATATTCTCAATCCAATCCAATCCTTATCCTTGTCAGCATGCATCAAGTAATCAAGCGGAGGTGTTTATCCCAAATCACTCCACACAGAAATTCTGAAGACAAAAAATCAACAGCAATCGTCATCATCCAACAAGCAATCCAAGGGCACATCCAATTCAACAAAGTGGATAATTCCACTTGTACAGAATATAGGGATATTCCTTTCTCCCTCTTCATCTTGCTCTATCTGAGGTAGTTTATTAGGGGTTGTTTAGATTTTGGTTGATTTGGTTTCATAGTTCATTTCATGTTTTGCATGATAACACAATTTTTCTCTACATTTTGGACACCCCATGGGGCTATCCCCCACTGTTTTAAATTTTTTATTATTACATATGATTACCAAGTTGTCCTAATTTGGTTCATAAAAATTTGATTTGCACCCTTAAATTGAATTTTCGGTATTTTCTCCATATTAGCACATATGTGACCTGGTTTTAGTGCATTTACAGTAGTGGCATTTATGAACACTTCAATGCTTATGTTTAAACCTTTTAAAACTTTAAATTCCTTTTTTTACAAATTAGCGCATTTTTTTTTGTTTTAGCGCAATAGGAACTCATAAACAAGCTTGTGGACTTTTTGGAGCATTTTTTTTGCATTTTGGTCCTACCTTTCGAGGAGTCATTAATTTTGACCTAAAATTGAAACAACGCCTTTTTCCACCGTGAAAGGTATTGAAAATATATATGAAATGAAAGGGTTAATTAGAATTTTATTGTATAATTTATGTATGGTTTTTCATTTAATAAACCTTGTTGTTCTAACTACACTTTAAGTTATCGTTCTGTTCCAAACAGACCACTTGTGTGCAGCTTCCTACGCTTACGGAAGGATAAAAATCAATCAAAAATTACTAATCTTTTTTTGTAGCCTCATTTGGTCCAATACATTGGGGGTTATAAACAAACTTACTAATCCTGGTTTTGTGAGGGCCTCCTCTTTGAAACCCCTTTTGCATGGTTTAATCATCTGGTTTTTTCGTTTAAAAATTTAAAAATATTCATATATCTTCATCTTCATTTTTTTGTAAACCTGAAGGTTGGATTTGTGCTTATGCTCTCCTCATCACGTCTTGGATGATCTTGAGGATCAAAAGCGGCCCACATTTCCCTTTTCATTTGTAACGGAAATGTTGAGATGGATTTCATCACCAGCACTTGTCATTAGTCTTAGGTTCATGACCATAGGCTTCACCTCCATGCATGTAGGACACACCCAGTTGTTCTGACAGGGTATACAAAATTCTTAGAAGGTTTTCATTATGGCTAAGCATCTATGTGTTTAAGCATGACGTGAAGTGAGGGATTCTCACATCCCAATACCCAGGCCTTAGAAAAAATCCTTGCAACACAGATGTGGGCCTCACATACCGAAAGGTATATAGAGGAATCCCTTAGCAAGCCTTTTTTATCCTAGCATAGGTATCCTTATGCCACAATACTGCTATAGTGCAGGAGAAGGAACCACTGAAGATTACTTGCCTAGTGATAACACTCGACAATTAATGTGGACCAACTCAAGACGTGCCACTGTCATGTGTGGATTCAAAGTGGGCTATAGCTTGTGTCGCATACCCACTTGACTAGCTAGGTTATGTGTTGCATGTTTGTTGCATGTGTGTTTGCTACATATCATTTGACCACACATAATAAATAACAAACATTAATCAAACAATCAAATCAACCCCCCATCCAATATAACCAATACCCAATCCATCCATCTAATTACCCCAATCTTATCCCTTTCCTAATCCATCCCATCCACATCTAAGCCCTCTATCTTAGTCATATCCTCACCTACATCCTATTGATACCAAGTTCTATTCCTAAAATCTATCCTAAACCCCCCACCCTCATCATGGCTCCCATCAATTCAAATCACCCACTCATCAAATTTACCCTCCTACTTTAATCAAACATCCCTATTACTACCAATCTCTAAAAAATCAAATTATCGCACTCTCACATCCTCTATCCAAAATCTCCTAACCCATCCAAGTCAATCCCCACATACTCTCAACCATACAAAATCTTAACCAACAATTTATTAACCTCCAATCACACCTTAGAAAAAAATCATCTCAACCACCCCCCCTCACATCCACTTATGATGATGAGGACCTTGTTGACATCTAAGAAGATAATCCCCCCCATCCACACAAACCAATCACAACCCAATCCTACATCCACATCATCCAAAATCCCCAACCATTTCCCTTCCTCATATTACATCAATTTTTATCAACTCCAAATTCCATCCCCTTCCACCAATAAAGATCTCCTTTTCTAAACTTTTCCAAACCTTAAACCCACTATATTCCTCCACACAATCCACTTCCAATAAAAATCAAAATCCAAAATTCAAATCAAAACCCAAACCTAAATATCCCAATGACCTTCATTTATAATTTTCTAACCTATTATATAAGTCTAAATCTTCATCACTACTAGCCACTGTAATCCCCCATACAACCAATATAATCCCTAACTCCCACCCATAAAAACATACCATAATGTACCTTATACAAACCCATCTGCATCTAATCAAGATCAAACAAAACCAAAATCCTTATCCCCTACATCACATCTTATTCCTAAATCCTCATCATCCTCATCATCCCACCTCATCCCATGGACTTTCTCCTAGATAGTCCCAAGTCCCTCCTCTAACATCTACTTTGACTCATAATCCTCCATCACTTACATCTAGCCCCATCCAATCTAGTGTGATTCCTAAGTCACCCACATCCTCTTCATCCCCTAATCCTACTTCATTCAATGTGGACCCCATGCCACCTTTACTGTCTCCACCCACATATAATAAATCTATGAATAACCAATCCAATCCCAAACCATCCAGTATGACTCCTAAGTCACCTCAATATCCAAAATCCAATATTATTTCCACACCATCCTCCTCTACCTTAACTCATTCAACATTACCTAAATTCAGCCTATCTCCCTCATCAAAATCTATTCCATCATTTAAATCCACACAATCTACCTCTCACAAATCCAACCAATCTAACATATCCTCTTCATCCAAATCTACCACATCCTTTTAATCCACATCTACCTTATCCATTACATCTCAAATTAAACCCTATAATCCTACAAAAACCACCCCTACACTGTCCACCCACTCTCAAATGTTAGGTTGTGGAGCTTGTTTTCATGTGTGAAAGTGTTGAAGACTGTACACTAAGAGTATTGTACACTTTTCATGTATCCTCGCCGGGGTTTAGGGCCAAGGGCCAGCAACCCCCGGTAGCAGGGATTCGGGGGCGCAACCCCCGAAAAAAAAATTTAAGCGTAAATTTTTTGGCCTCGAAAAATTACACCCGAAATATCAGGAAACGTGTTTTTTCTCATATGGGCGAGTTTTTTGACCCATAGGTTTATGGGACGAGTTTTTCCCATGGTTTTGATACCCACGGTTTTGTAAAACTGCTTAAGCAATTGTCTATTTATATGGTCTTATGCATATGATAGATGTACAAGAAATGTATTGCAGATGAGTTTTGAATTCGGGTGTGAATTCTATAGAGTTTGTTGAGCATAGCTCCAAATGGATCTAGGTATTGTATTGAGAGAGCAGTGGCTTGTAATAAATCTAAGTGATTCTTGGTGGACGTAGCCCAAATTGGGTGAACCACGTTAAATACTATCTCTTTGTGTTGTGTTATTTTATTCTGCAATTTTATTTGAGATCTATAATAATTTCTGCATATTAGTTTCTACTGTTGTGATTTTGTGAGGGATTATTCCACATATTTTATCCCTTATTTCCTAACAATTGGTATCAGAGCCTAGTTTGGTTTGCTGAAGTGTGAATCATAGGGAAATTTTTTAGCTTGAGTGCGAGCTATGGTAGATGAAGGAAGATCTAGGGTTGATAAATCAACGGGCAGAATTTCAGTCTTTGGAAGATGCAGATGGAAGATTACCTTTATCAGAAGGATCTTTATACTCCATTGTCTGAGAAGGTGAACAAACCCTTGAGTATGATAGATGTGGAATGGGATTTACTGGATAGGAAAGCACTTGGGACAATCCGGCTGTGTCTTGCATCTTCGGTATTATTTAATGTTTCAAAGGAAAAGACTACAAAAGATCTAATGGATGCATTAGGGAAGTTGTATGAAAAACCCTCTACCTCTAATAAGATATTTTTAATGAAAAAGTTGTTTAATATGAAGATGTCTGAGAATAGTTCAGTAGCAGATCATTTAAATGATTTCAATACGGTAGTGAATATGCTAGCTTCGGTTACAATAGAATTTGATGAAGGAGTTAGGGTTTTATTAATTCTATGCTCTTTACCTGAGAGTTGGAATAGCCTGGTAATGGTGGTAAGTAACTCGGTTCCAGCTAACTCGAAGTTGAAGTTTGAGGATGTTGTAGGGGTGATTCTAAGCGAGGAAATGTGAAGAAAAAGCTCTGGGGAATCTTCTACTTCAGGGAATGCTTTGACAGTGGAAACTAGAGGGAGATAGAAGAATAGAAGAAACCGTGGAAAATCAAAAGATCGGTCAAGGTCAAAATCCAAGAACAAGATTGTATGCTGGAATTGTGGAAAGCCTGGGCAATGCAAAGAAGGACTGTTGGGAGCTTTGGGATAAGAAGAAACAACAGGAAGAAAACAAGGAGGTAAATGTGGCGACGGGTAATGTATGTCAGGATGCTTTGATTCTTTCTTTGCACAATATTACTGAATCTTGGGTTTTAGATTCAGGGGCTTCTTTCCATGCTTCTCCACATAGGCATTATTTTGTTGATTATGTTCAAGGATATTTTGGGCATGTTTTTCTTGGTGATGATGAGCCTTGCAGCATAGTTGGAAAAGGTTTTGTTCAGGTTAAGATGCAGAATGGGAATACATGGCTATTGAAGGATGTCATACATGTGCCTACATTAAGGAGAAACTTGATATCGGCGGGGCAATTAGGAAGTGATGGTTGTACTGTGATATTTATAGCTAACTCTTGGAAGGTTACCAAGGGTGCTCTTGTGGTGGCAAGAGGTAAGAAGGTTGGAACCTTGTATTTAACCACTGATAGTACTAATGATTGTAATCTTGTGGCTTCAGATGTAGATACAACATTATGGCACTATAGGCTCGGTCATATAAGCCATAAGGGCATGAACATCACAAAGAAGAATTTGCCTAGATATACAGAAACAGGTTTGGATTTATGTAAGAACTGAAATAATGGGAAACAGAAGCAAGTAAGGTTTCTCAAGGTTGGACCTATGAAGAAAGAGAGTAAGTTAGAGTTGGTACATTCTGATGTGTGGGGACCGGCTCAGGTATCATCTCTTGGGGGTTCAAGTTATTATGTTACTTTTATTGATGATGAAACAAGGAAAGTTTGGGTTTATTGTATTAGAAACAAATCTGATGTATTTGACACTTTTGTTAAATGGAAAGCCTTGGTAGAGAATGAAACATGTCTTAAGCTAAAATTTCTCAGGTCAGATAATGGAGGGGAGTATTGCAGCAATGAATTTGATGATTACTATTCTAAGAATGGAATTTGTAGGCAAAATACGATTCCAGGAACTCCGCAGCAGAATGGGGTATCAGAAAGGATGAACAGAACAATAATGGAACGTGCTAGGAGCATGAGGTTATATGCAAGACTGCCTCTTTCTTTTTGGGCAGAAGCGGTGAGTACAACTATGTACTTGATAAACAGAGGACCCTCAAGTGCCTTGGATGGAGGCATACCTGAGGAGGCTTGGTCCGGTAAGAAAGTTGATTATTCATTTCTTAGATTCTTTGGATCTAAGGTGTTTGTTCATAAAGACAAGGATGATAGGACCAAGCTAGAGGCTAAATCAGAAAAATGTAATTTCATTGGTTATGGTGGTGATGACTTTGGATTTAAATGTTGGAGTATTAAGGACAAGAAAATCATTCAGTCTAGGGATGTGGTCTTTAATGAGAAAGTCATGTATAAGAAACAGTTGCAGGAAAACAGGGAAGAATCCAAGAAAGAATATGCAGTGGTAGAGGATCTTCCGGATGGGAAAGTGACACATGAATCAGTTCAGGAACCCCCTAAACAGGAACCCCAAACTCCTATATTGAGGAGGTCTTCTAGGGTAAGAAGAGAACCTCAACATTTTTCTCCTTCTCTTTATTATTTATTACTCACTGATAGTGGAGAACCAGAGATCTTTGATGAAGAAATGCAGGTAGATGCCAGGAAGAAGTGGGAGCAAGCCATGGATGAGGAGCATCAGGCTCTCATGGAGAACCAGACATGGGATTTGGTAAAGCTACCCGAAGGAAAAATTGCATTACAGAATAAGTGGGTGTTTAGAGTCAAAGAGGAAGAAGGAGGCAAGAAAAGATACAAGGCCCGGTTGGTGGTCAAGGGGTTTGCACAGAAAAAAGGTATAGATTTTCATGAGATTTTTTCTCCTGTAGTAAAAATGACTTCAATCAGAACTGTTCTTGGAATAGTGGCAGCAGAAGACTTGCACTTAGATCAGTTAGATGTAAATACTGCATTTCTCCATGGCGATTTGGAGGAGGAGCTATATATGCAGCATCCAAAAGGATATGAAGTCAAAGGCAAATTGGAGATGGTGTGCAAACTGAAGAAGAGCTTGTATGGCCTGAAACAAGCTCCACGTCAATGGTATAAGAAGTTTCATAGCTTCATGATGGAGCAAGGTTATATCAGATGTCATTCTGACCATTGTGTGTATACAAAGAAATTTGAGGATGGAAGTTAGATTATCCTATGTTTGTATGTTGATGACATGTTGGTTGTAGGTAAAAACATGCAGGAAATAAAATTACTCAAGAAGCAGCTAAGTGAATCCTTTTCTATGAAGGATTTGGGTTCAGCCAAACAAATCCTTGGTATGAGGATATCTCGGGATAGGAAGGAACGGAAGCTGACTTTATCTCAGGAAGAGTACATTAAGAAGGTCTTGGAGAGGTTTAATATGCAGGATGCTAAACTGGTTGGGACTCCTTTGGCAGGCCATTTCAAGTTATCAAAGGAACAATTTTCCAAGACAGAGCAGGAGAGGAACCAAATGTCCAAGGTACCTTACTCATCAGCAGTTGGCAGTTTGATGTATGCTATGGTGTGCACTAGGCCTGATATTGCCCATGCAGTGGGAGCTATGAGTAGATTTATGAGTGATCCAGGTAAAGAGCATTGGCAAGCAGTAAAAGTGGATCCTTCGGTATTTGAGAGGGATCATGGGGACAGTTTTGTGCTACAGTGGATCGGACACCACTTTACGTGGTTATGTAGATTTAGACATGGCTGGAGATGTAGACAGCAGGAGGAGCACGACAGGTTATATTTACACTGTAGGTGGGACAATAGTGAGCTGGATTTCACGACTAAAGAAGCTGGTGGCTTTGTCAACCACAGAGGATGAGTATGTTGTTTTCCACAAAGGAAAGCAAAGAGATGATTTAGTTACAACAATTTCTTGAGGAGTTGGGGCATAAGTAAGAGGAATGTAAGCTGCATAGTGATAGTCAGAGTGCTATACACCTAGCTAAGAACTCTACTTTCCACTCTAGGACAAAGCATATATAGTTAAGGTATCATTTCATCAGGACAGCTTCGAGGAAGAGAAGTTGAAGTTGGAGAAGATGCATACCATTCAAAATCCTACAGACATGATGACCAAGGTGGTCACAAGGGAAAAACTAAATTGTGTTCAGCTTTGGTTGGTCTTCACAGAAACTAGTGAAGGGTTGAGAAGCTTGCTCAAAGGAAAACTAGTCTCCAAGTGGGAGATTGTTAGGTTATGGAGCCTGTTTTCATGTGTGAAAGTGTTGAAGACTGTACACTAAGAGTACTGTACACTTTTCATGTATCCTTGTCGGGGTTCGAGGGCGCAACCCCTGAAATTTTTTTTTTTTAGGTGTAAATTTTTTGGCCTCGAAAAATTACACCCGAAATATCGGGAAACGTGCTTTTTTTTCTCATATGGGCTAGTTTTTTGACCCATAGGTTTATGGGATGGGTTTTGCCCATGGTTTTGATACCCATGGTTTTGTAAAACTGCTTAAGCAGTTGTATATTTATATGGTCTTATGCATATGATAGATGTACAAGAAAATGTATTGCAGATGTGTTTTGAATTCGGGTGTGA
Source organism: Taxus chinensis (assembly GCA_019776745.2). Classification (NCBI taxonomy): domain Eukaryota; kingdom Viridiplantae; phylum Streptophyta; class Pinopsida; order Cupressales; family Taxaceae; genus Taxus; species Taxus chinensis. The sequence goes on from CM034149.1 coordinate 218,696,990, forward strand.
ATTCTGTAGAGTTTGTTGAACATAGCTCCAAACGGATCTGGGTATTATATTGAGAGAGAGGTGGCTTGTAATAAAATCTGAGCAAGTGATTCTTTGTGGACGTAGCCCAAATTGGGTGAACCACGTTAAATACTGTCTCTTTGTGTTGTGTTATTTATTCTGCAATTTTATTAGAGATTTGTAATAATTTCTGCATATTAGTTTCTACTGTTGCGATTTTGTGAGGGATTATTCCGCATATTTTATCCCTTATTTCCTAACATCAAATCAACCAAATCCAATTCCAAGCCAAAATACACTACCAATCCAAAACCAAACCAACCTCCTAAAGCCCCCAAGGCTAATCTTCCATCCAAATCACAACCATAGAATCCACATATTAAACCTACATCCAAATTCAATCAATCCTCTCCTATCCTACTGACTCCTACACATATCCTACCTAACCCACCCTTATTACCCACAACATATCTCTTACCAACCCCAACCACCTTCACCTTATTAGTTGAATCCTTGATTACCATCTTCCATTTTCTTAAAAACTTCAACATGATCATTCATCCCCCAATCAAATCACGTGATCAAAACCTCCCCAAACTATATTAGTATTAGAAATACTACTATTGTGACTTCCATCGAACCCATGGACATTCAACCAATCGTTACATATAATTTAGGTATTATGTCTAAAACCTCATTAACCAAGGAATTATTATCCTTGTACCTATTTATCTACCACATTTATATCCTAACCCTATCTCTAACCCTCATCCATCATCCAAATCCCACTCAACAATCCAAACATCATTAACCATAAAAATGTCATTGTACATCCTAACATCCCTCATCGATCAAAAATCAAAACCCTAATCATCAATACAAACATTCTTCCTCAACAAACAACTGAGGAAAACCTCCCCTCCCATCCTTTTTTCTCGGGCCCTTAGTAGATGAGAAAATTACTACCCCCTATTCTTATGATCACATGACATCATCTTTCCCATCCACCTCATATCCTATCACCAAAAAGATGTTTTCCTACATGAAAAATCATGGTTGTTTAGGCCTAAGGTTTAAACCTAAAACTTTTAACATCGACCCTCCTATTACTCCATAAAAACCCATTTCTACCACTTCTCTTATTGATCCTACCACCCTAACCAATCAGCCCAATAAAAAATCCTATAATTCCCCTCAATATCCCAAACACCTAAAATCGGATTGAGCATTTAGGTTGTCCTTTGCACATAGGTGTTATTTCCTTCCCACCCATCCTCCTTCCATCCAACATACATATCCCTCCTTCCATCCAACATATATATCCCTTTTCATCTAATCCTTATCCTCACATCCATTCATATCCTCTATCATCCATTTAGTTTAACATGTAATCAAATTTCTTGCACATGATGTAATTCATTAGTAACTATTACACTTGTGTGACCTTGGGCTATCCTTACTATCAACATCCAAGAATGATCGTATCTTATAGATCTCAATCACTATCACACATCTTAATCAAATTGCGGGGTATACCCTTGGATGCATCTTTTGACACTCTAGCCAATGCCTTCGCTACACTCATTTTTATCCCCCATCAAGCCACTTATGATTCTTAACCCCTAGAGAGGTCTTAAGAGAGTGGATCAAAAATATGAAAATATCAATATCAAAAATTAAAAAATCGAATAAAATCCACGTCAAGACTCTCTCTAGCAGTGTTTCTAGCAACTCTACCAGGGATATGAACACTTGGTTAGCAGCAAAGCAATGTTGTAACAAGAATCAGATGTATCTCCATCGGGGCTATGGATTCCTAGCTATAAATAGAGAAATGCATGACTTAACCTTCCATTCACCTTCCATCAGCCTACTTGACTTAATCACTCCCTGTACATTGGCTAGTTTGTTTTTACACCCTACCCATTGAGTCTCCACCCCTCTACTTCCCCCCCTTTTTATTATTCCTTTAACCCGTTATCATTATGAATAGGAGAAAATTTATAATCCACTAGGGAATATCCCTTACTTTTTATTCTTACTTACACTTGGGGGCACAAAACACTCCACTTACATCACTCATCCCATCCTTTACTTGGGGGACTATCTTACTCAATCATCTCACATCCTGCCTTATCCTATCCCAAATCTTTTACCCTACCTTATCACATCCCTCATCCTATTAAACCTCCTTTATATTATCCACAATCAGCCCTTAGCCCACATCCCTTATCCTATCCAAAACCATCCCTTTAGCCCTTATCCCTATTCACATATCCCTTGGGACTTATAGGATAAAGTCACATCCTTTCAACCCCACGCATCCTTATCACATCTTCATCCCACCACCTCTAAAATATCTTTAAATCCAAAAAATCAACAAATCCTAAAATTTCAAAAAATCAAAAACTTTTAAAAATACAAAAAAAATCTTCAAAATCCATAAAAATAAAAAATGCATATAACATTTAAAACACTTTTGCATGCATTTATGTGTGTGTTTGTTTGCTCACTTTTTTATATTTTTCCTACATTTGCATCATCTTTTGGCCAATGATATGAGGCCACTTTCTATTTTCTTGTAGCACTTGGCTGATGATATGACGCCTTTTTTGTTTTTTTCAGTCTAATGATATGAGGACCCTCTTAATGTCTAATGATATGAGGACATGGGCATCTAGCAATAAAAAAATCATGGTCTTTATACCATTGGTACATATTACTTTATGAAACATTAATATCATTGCTAATGATGATAATTGTGGGCACTTTATGATAGCACCACCCCTTTTTTTCTCTCAAATGCCTTACAATATTTATAGTTAGAAAAATTTAGCTATAAAATATTGACTATAAATAATAATGGTTAGAATTTATTTCATCTACCAAGCCGAGTGATCGTTGAAATTCCTCTATATGGACATGGTGCTAATAATTAGACCAAGATATTGATACCATGTGATGTAGAACTAAGAAGATGTCACTTTGAAAGATGCATAGAAACCGAGAGTCTCCACATGGATTTTGAATCACATGTCTAGAAAATGTGTGGCATGTTTCAAGGTGTTTTGGAAGCACACAAGAGTGGTATGATTATGTGTGCTTAGCATGAGGTATTTTGGAGGAGTTAAGTGCTTCACATTTTTACAATGGTGCATCTTGGCACTAAAGAATAACAATGTGAACAACGAATTTTTTCATAAGGGTGCAATATGTCAATGATGGTGTGAGGCTTTAAAGGCTATGGGTAGAACAAATTGTTTTTCTAGTTTTATGATAAAACAAAAGAAGGTCCATAAAATTTTCAAGTGTAAGTCTTGCATAGAAGAATATGTGAGACAAAGAGAGAAATGGGCAATACATTACTGCCTAACAATGAAGGCGCATGTGTATTATTACATTTAGATTGAACTACTGAGAAGGTTCATCATGGGTCATTAATTTGCCTGATGACCAGTGTCTTCTCATTAATTAAGAAGAATATTTAAATAAAATATTTAAATAAAAATAATAAATACTCTTATTAAAATATTTCAATAAAAATATTAAATTTATTTCAATAATGTTTGGGACGCTCCCCCCTTTGACCCGTGACTTGAGAGGAGGGGGGTCCATGTGGATAGAAGTCTGCACAAATCTCAACTCGGTGAGCTTCGACTCTCCAACTGGTGTTTGGACTCGTGAACACCCGCACTAACTCGTTCCCCGTACTTGCTTTGGTAACGCGCGCTTATTGGCATGAGTCCTTCGAAGTGCGCGATCAAAACCAATTCGGAGCAGTTCCTCTGTTAACTGCAAGCCTGGAGGCCTCCACGTGCAAAACGTCAGGAAACAGCACCGACCACGAGCCCCACGAGGCACCGAACTCTGCATCCAGGGCAACGATCTTACCCGTTGCCTCTGGGCGCAAACTCACTCACTTGAATACAGTCTTAACCAACATTGCGGAAAAGAATGGTTTTAACCACATAGCTCATGGTTCTTCTTTCATATAACGCTTTTATTAAGGAATGTTTTAGCTTTGCCATACACAAGACAATTTTACCCTCCAAACGTGAGAAATAGCCATTCAATCAATAAAGACCTTAATGTCTACCATGATGATGACCTAGGCTTTGCCCATAACATGTCGATAGACACCTTTGAGACTGATTTTTTGGTCCAAAGAACCGTTCGGTTATTTGCAGTGCATCGTCAATCTTGGCTCCAATTAACAATTATGCCAGTTTTTTTTCTCTATTGGATCTTAGTATGGCATAGGTGCTGTGGAGCTACCAATATACTCATTTTCTATGAAACTAAAAATATCTTTATTATGTTAGCAATTTTGCAACACGTAAAATAAGCTCTTTAATCTTTAAAAAATACATTGAACAGACTGGGGCAACCAAGAGTACCGTAAAAAAAATGTATAGTAAACCATATGAATGTCTTCCTTAGTCATGCGATCAAAGCTAATAGAAATAAGCTAGATAAAACTAGCTGAAACTGCGCAGTGCATATCGTCCATTGAAAAAAAAAAACAACCAGTTCCTCGAATCTTGTAAAGAATCCTTTTATTGTCTGATTGGATCGTACATAATGGAAGGGTATAAATATTGCGTACTCCCTCGGAGTTCTACAAGAGACCCTTGTTTTTAGTAACAAGGATGGCAACATGGCAAACGTCCGACCAGGTTTTCAGAGTTTACCTTCGCACTTCAATTCATTCTAGGAGAACACGATTTTGAGCAATATGTAATCGTTCATTCTGCAACCGTTTAAAAACCTTCATCTCCTGGTTCATGGAAATTCTATCTATGAAGCCTTGAAGGTCTGACTCCAATACCCACGCAATCGTACTGGCAGTGATATGTGTTTCCTGCAACTGCTTGGGCTAGAATCACTAAGACGTCTTCTATTATACTGCTCACACTATGCCTGTGCATATGCGTCTGATTTTTCCGTGACTACTGAATGCTATGCGTGGTAAGCGAATGTGTAAGTCTCCCTGAAAAGTATCACGCTCACGTTGTTTTATCCTCCATTACCCACTCAATTCACAAACTGTCTCATTAATCTTCCTGCGACACTCGCACAAAGACTCGGACCACCCAAGCTGGGCGGATTTCGTGTTACATGGGTTCCTGTGCGTATTCTGATGTTGGATTTGCCCTCGTCAATCTCCACGCTTGGCAGTGCTTCTGCTCTCCAAATCTCCCACAGCGCTGAATTTCGGTCATGGTTTGCCACAACTCAATATTTCCCACTTCTGGCTGTTTTGACCGGAATTTCTCTCCAGTTTTTGGCAGTAGACTCAGCGCACTTTCCTCCCCGCCCGTGATTTCTTCTTGGCTTTGACATCACGTCATTATCCCCTTGGGCATTGCTTGCCTATTTCCCATGTCCTTGGCAAGATGAAACGCGGGACACCAAAAAACCCCCGTTCGTGAAACCTGTGGTTGGCTTTTCACTGCCAAAATTTTCCACATGTAAATCGGGATGAAGATATCCTATGTCGGGAAATACTGATTTGGTCTTGGCCATCATGCAAATTTTAATGACCTTGGCATATACTCAATTTTCCTCATGTGGCAAATCTTACAATGGCTTGGCCACTCATCAAAGCCCACCCCGACAAAAGGATGAAAAATCCCCAAGCCAATGCCTTACCGGGCGTTGAACCGCCAACTTTTCCTTCTTGACTTACACAATACGAACCAAACAAACTTTGGATGCTCCACGACCTTATCAGGCTCGCTGAGTGAGCCAATGCTACCACACCACTTGTTCCCAACATCCGTGATTAACAAAATTAAGCTAGCCCAGAGGTGAGCGATAAAGGTGGATAGAACGTGATAGCGTAATGAACGTCTGAGCTCCAATCCTCAATGATCGATTCTTTTCCATTGACAAGCCAGACACACATTTTCAGAGTGATCGGGGTGTGGTACATGAAGAGTGTTTCATTGCATTTCATAAATAGGTTTTGGAGGGGGGGGGGGGGAGAATGCAGGTATAGGATGTCCATGCTTCTGTAATCTACAATTACCATATTCCATGAGAAGAGATCTGGATACAAGTAACAAAGTGGCAGGTTTGAAGAACTTTCGAGCATCCATCAAACTTCCACACTTTTCAATACCATGTAATAAGTTTATTTGGCGTAATAACGCGTTCAGTCTTCCAAATGTGTGTCCCCTATTATTGAGTGCTATTGGATCTCTTGCCTCCCGCAAGGCGTTCTTAGTAAGTGCAGCCTGTAGTATAGAGTTGAGAGAATGTGTTAAAAGAAATTGTACAAATGGATTATTTTTTGTATAGGAGGGCAGAGAACGGTAGTGGCCCGGGGGGGTCCTCAAAGCGACCCTCTCCATAGAGTGCTAACGAGATTTGATGACAGATGTATTTGGTTGGCTTGGTCATGCACCTTTTTTCATTTCAAACACTACCAAGATGACCTCATCGTCATATCTGTCATAATCTCATATCATCTGGGGGGTCAAACAAGATAATTTTCCCAAGTGGTTGGAATCGAGGCACTGTCTAAGGATTAGACCTGGCCTCCATGTTAAACTAGTGCTTTTCTCTTGAATCTACGGCCTCAGCTCTTCAGATCTTTTGTCAGTTATCGATCTCCACCGGAATCCTTGTACAGTTCCTTTCATTCATTTATCGTCAATTTTTCATTCAACGAGCTATATTTTAGCATTAACAAGACCATCGTCGAGCTCCTACAACTTAGAGTCTGCACTGAAAGATTTATGAGATGAATATCAATTTGACGCCGTGTTCTTTATCACTCGACCTGAACTCTCCACTGAGTTGGATCACTGGGTGCCTTTCGATGCTAGTGATCTCTCATATGCCAATTTAGGAATTATTTTTAATTATTGCATTTCGATAATACCGAAGGTGGTTCCATGGGACTATTATTTTATTTGTGTAATGTGATAGGGGAGAGGAAACGCCGTTGTGCCAATCTTGCCAGGTGTGTCAAAATTGGATAACAAGCTAGGGGTATAATAGTTTAAATCCATATTCATTTTATTTGAAGTTGAAGAAGCAATATACAGAGGCCATAGACTCCAAAATTTTGCATGTTTCTTATGATTTTTATTACGCTATTAGGCTTACAATTTCTATTAATTCTCTAGGTAAATTTGTTAGTGTTCTTCACATTACACATCAAACCACCTTTTGAGCAAAATTGTTTACCAACACTTGTTACATGTTCCATTACATTTGACTCTAAAGCTTTGACTGTTTTTACCGAATTAGATTTAAGATTGGGTTTAAATTTGATCTGATATTATACGTTTCTAATTATGATTCTATTATTCATATTGAGCATACTTATAGGATCTGAGAGAAAAATTCTCCATTAGCCCCAAGGTCTTCTTGTAATTACAGAGAAGACATACAAAGGGATACTATCTAAATAGGAGGATCATTCTCATAGATCTGATTTTAGAATTAGAGAATAGGAATAATAATTTCTAAAAAAAAAGTATTAATAATTTATTGAATAATAAAATAGAAAATCTTATTCTTGAAATATAAAGTTCATATGTTATGAGCCATCTCATGAGCTTTACTGTTCTTATGTTTAGCTAGAATGAATTAACTGATTTTCTTCTCCCCATTCATAGGAGTTGTAACACTCTACAAATATTTATTATCTAACAAACATCTTCCTCATTCCTAGTCTCTACTTGCTACTAAGGGAAGATGCAAGATAAGGTCCATATGATCTATATGCATTAAAAATTTATCTCTAATGCTTTGCCAATAGATGGATAGGAGCTTCAGATGTGATACTTTTGGGAGAAGAGCTAAGGTTTTAAGAAAGAGTTTTTTGACTTCTGGTGGGTCATTTTTCCACCTATTACTCAGATCCCTATAGCTTCCTTTCTTAAAAAAACATGAATTTTAATCATATCTCCAAATATTTAATTAGTTTCATTTAATAGTGTGATACTTATCCATTGAAAATCTAGAATAATTAGACATGTTAATACTCAGATAGTAATGAAACAAATATAGCTAAAAACGAATAAGGAGGCCAACAAAGTAAATGACAACCTAGCAGACTTTCCTTATTTAGTATATGAATGTAAACAGATTGGGATTAATTAACAATAACTTTCTTTATCGAGTTTCAAAATAATCTAATCGTCTTGGAATGAGTTTGAGCTAACTAACATCCTTAAAACAAAATTAATTAAAAACAGATATGATTAAATAAAACCAGTAAGAAATAAGCGTAACCAACTTGATACAAATCTAATGGCTTAAGAGAGACATGACACGTTCACATTTTGGGTTCTCTCCGTCATCTCCAACTTGATTTTGCTAGTAGAACTTGAAATATCTAGAATAAACCAAGATGATAAAATTTCAGATCTGAGAGCAGAGTCGAAAAAAATAAAAAAAGAAAAAAATAGCTCGATGAGCTATTTTGTCAAACTCAACGAGTTGCAGCTCACAACGAGCTAATTGATCTCAAATCGAGCCACTAATCACAAAATAGAGTTCGCCAGGTACTTTGACTTGTGTAAGTGAGAAGAGAAGTACCAACTCTCGGTCCCACCGGGCGTGCCAAAAACTGTTGTGTGTGGTCGCACGGTGGCTTAAGATTTCCTGTTTGATAATGAGACACCTCTGAAAGATAGAACTCAAACTTCTGTGATGTCCCACCGGGCGTGCCAAAAACTGTTGTGTGTGGTCGCACGGTGGCTTAAGATTTTGAATGATTGTCCCACCGGGCGTGCCAAAAATTGTTGTCGCCAAATCACTGCACCCTCTGAATGGCCAGGATGTGAATAGGACGTTCGGTGTGATTGGGACACATGGGATCACCTCTCAAGCTATGGGACTTGGGCTCGAGGTGAACCTCCGGAGAAGGCCAGCTTCCTCTTCCTAAACTAAGTGCTGTACTACTCCTAGTGTAACAAAAACGATTATCTAGTCCTATGCTAACATTTTCATGGGGTTTTAGGGAAAGAGTTTTACAGAAATGAAACTATACTAGGGATGGTGATGCACCGAATAAAGGGTGTCTTCAGATTTAGGAAGGGTTAATTTGAAAAGGGTGTGTGTACCACAGGTCAACTTCACCTACTGCAACTTAGAGAGGGTACAGGATACCACCGGCTAAGAGACACACATTCCTTTTGTTAAACTTTATCAGATCGAGAAATATACCAGTTTCCCAGTGAAGAAGGATGAACTCAAGAAGGGTGAACAGACACCACAACTCAACTGCATGCAATACTTCACCACTCGATAAGCACAAAACTCCAAGAACCTACAATAGAAACTTAAACTTGCACAGTGTACCTGCAAGTATGAGAAAGGCACAAAGAAGCATAGAAGGATGAAAGGACCGAGATTAGTCACAAAACACACACTTTTATTGCTTCAATAACATGCACAATGCATCATACATTCAGAAGAGGCAATAGTTGCCATTACAGTCTTGAAGAGGAGGCTTGAAAGTTCTCTCAACACACAAGAACAACTTGCAGAAGAGAGAGGACCCTTGAAAAGTATACACTCTTGCCTGAGATATCTAACTGTCCAACTTTTCTGAACTGTTGGAACCCTTTGAAATGAGCTTCCAACTTACATTTATAGAAGAATATGTGAGAAAGAAGAGGAAATGGTCATAATTACATTCCTAAAATGAAGGCCCATGATGTATTTATTACAGTTAGTTGAACTACCTGAGAAGGTTCCATCATGGGTCATTAATTGCCTGATGACCAAGTCTTCTCATTTAATTAAAAGAATATTTAAATAAAATATTTAAATAATAATAATAAATATTATTATTAAAATATTTAAATAAAAATATTAATTTAATTATCATAATGTTGGGACCCCCCCGTTGACCCGTTTGACTTGAAGAGGAGGGGGGTCCATGTGGATAGAGTCTGCACAAATCTCAACTCGGTGAGCTTCGAATCCTCTAACTTGGTGTTGCACTCGATTTTTGACCCCGCACTAACTCTTTCCTTGCTTTGGTAATCGCGCTCTTTTGCATTGAGTCCTTCGAATGGTGAGCTATCAAACTCAATTCTTATCATTTTCCTCTGTTAACTCAAAGCCATTTATGCATTCCACGTTCAAACTTCATGAAACATCACCACGAGCTCCCCACGAAGTCACCGAACTCTTCATCCAGCAACGATCTTACCTTTCCTGGGCTCAAACTCACTTGAATACTGAGCTTAACCCAACATTTCTGAAAAGAATGGTTTTACCACAATGCTCATGGTTCTTCCTTATCATATAACGCTTGTAGTAAGAATGTTTTAGCTTTGCCATAATAAGCACAATTGTACCCTCCAAACGATGAGAAAATGCCATTATCAATAAAGACCTAATGCTACCATGATGATGACCTAGGCTTATGCCCATAACATGTCGATAGACACCTTTGAGACTGATTTTTTGGCCAAAGAACCGTTCGGTATTTTGGCAGTGCATTCGGCAATCTTGGCTCCAATTAACAATTATGCCACTATTGGGATCTTAGTATGGCATAGGTAGCTGTGAGCTACACAATATACTCATTTTTCTAGAAACTAAAAAGATCTTTTATGTTACAATTTGCAACACGTAAAATAAGCTCTTTAAAAAATACATTGAACAACTGGGGCAACCAAGAGGACCTTAAAAAAAATGTATAGTAACAACCATATGAATTCTTCCTTAGTCATGGATCAAAGCTAATAGAAATAAAGCTAGATAAAACTAGCTTGAAACTGCAGCATAATCGTCCATTGAAAAAAAACACAGTTTCTCTGAATCTGGTAAAAGAATACTTTTATTGTCTGATTGGACGTACATAATGGAAGGGTATAAATATTGCGTACTCCCCTCGGAGTTTCTCAAAGAGACCATTTTTTAGTAACAAGGATGCAACATGCAAAACGGCCGACCAGGTATTTCAGAGTTGACCTTCGCATTCAATTCATTTCTAGGAGAAGGAATGTTGAGCAATATGAATCGTTTCATTCTGCACCGTTTTAAACCTTCATCTCCTGGTTCATGGAAATTCTATGAAGCCTTGAAGGTCGTGACTCCAATCCATCGTACATGGCAGTGAATATGTGTTTCCTGCAACTGCTTGCTAGAAGCACTAAGAACGGCTTCTATTATACTGCAACATGCCTGTGCATATGCGTCGGATTTTTCCGTGACCACTGAATGCTATGCGTGGTAAGCAGAATGTGTAGAGTCTCCGCTGAAATCGGTATCACGTCTCACGTTGTTTTATCCATTACCCACTCCAATTCACAACTGTCTCATTAATCTTCCTGGCGACTCGCACAAAGACTCGGACCACCCCAAGCTGCGCGGATTTCGTTTACATGGTTCATGCGGAAGTCTGATGTTGGATTGCCATCGTCAAATCTCCACGCTTGGCAGTGCTGCTCCAAATCTCCCACGCGCGGAATTTCGGTCATGGTTTGCCAAACCAATATTTCCACTTCTGGCTGTTTGACCGGATTTCTCCCATTTTTTGGCAGTAGACTCAAACTTCTCCCACGCCCGGGATTTCTTCTTTGGCTTGACATCACGTCATTTCCCCTTGGCATTGCTTGCCTTATTTCCCATGTCCTTGGCAAGATGAAACGCGGGACCCCCTTTACGTGAAAACCTTGTGTTGGCTTTCCACTGCAAATTTTCCACCATGTAAATCGGGATGAAGATATCCTATGTGGGGAAATACTGATTTGGCTTGCCATCATCAAATTTATGACCTTGGCAATATACTGAAATATTTCCCATGTGGGAATCTTACAATGGCTTGCCATCATCAAAGCCCAACCCGACAAAAGGGATGAAAATCTCCCAAGCCAATGCCTTAGCATGGATTTGAACCCCAACTTTTCCTTCTTGACTTACAATCGAACCAAACAAAACTTTGGATGCTCACGACCTTATCAGGCTCGACTGAGTGAGCCAATGCTACCACGTCTGAGCTCCATCCTCAAATGATCGATTCTTTTCCATTGGACAAGCCATACACAAATGTTCAGGTGATCGGGGTGATCAGGTGTTCATTGCATTTCATGAAATAGTTTGAATGCATGTATAGGATGTCCATGCCTTCTGTAAGCTACAATTACCATATTCCATGAGAAGAGATCTGGATCAGTCATGCAGTTGAAGACTTTACGAGCATCCATCAAACTTCCACACTTGTCATACATGTAGATAAGTTTATTTGGTAATAGCGTGAGTCTTCCAAATGTGTGTCCCCTATTATTGATGTGAGATTGGATCTGCTTGGCCTCCGCAAGGGCTTTCTTAGTAATGCAAGCCTGTAGTAGATGAAGATGTGTTAAAGAATTTACAGATGGATTATGTGTTGTAAGAAGAACGTGTAGTGCCTCCTTCAAGCGACCCTCTCCATAGAGTGCTACGAGATTTTGATTGAGATGTATTTGGTTGCTTGGTTGCAAACATTTTTTCATTCAAACACTACCAGATGACCTCATCGTCATATCTGCATAATCTCATATCATCTTGGTCAAACAAGATAATTTTCCCAAGTGGTTGGTCGAGCACTGTCTAATGGATTAGACCTGGCCTAATGTTAACTTAGCTTTCCTTGACTCGGCCTTCAGATCTTTTTGCATCGATCTCCACCGGGATCCTTGTACAGTTCCTTTCATTCGTCAATTTTCAACGAGCTATATTTTACATTAACAAGACCATCGTCGAGCTCTTACAACTGAGAGTCTCCACTGAGAAGATTTATGAGATGATTATCAATTTGACGCCGTGTTCTTTATCAACTCGACCCTGAACTCTCCACTGAGTTGAGATCAACTGGGTGCCTTTCGATGCTAGGTGATCTCTTCATATGCAATTTAGGAATTATTTTTAATTATTGCATTTCGATAATAACCGAAGGTGGGTTCCTGGGACTATTATTTTATTTTGAATGTGATAGGACGCCGTTGTCCAATCTTGCCAGGTGTGCAAAATTGGATAACAATGCCTAGGGGTACTAATGTTTAAAATCCATTCATTTTTATTTGAAGTTGAGAGAGCAATATACAAGGCAATAGACTGCTCAAAAATATTTGCATGATTTTTCTTATGATTTTTATTTTGACTATTAGGCTTACAATTTCTAGTATTCTTAGTAGATTTGTTAGTTTTCACATGACAATCAACCCCTTTATGACAAAATTTTCCACACTTGTTACATGTGCCATTAAATTTGACCTTAAAGCTTTGACTGTTTTTAACAGAATTAGATTTAAGATTGGGTTTAAATTTTGATCTGATATTAGACTTCTAATTATGATTACTATTATTCATATTTTGAGCAGACTTATGGATCTGAGAGAAAAATTCTCCATTACCCAATCTTCTTTAATTAACAGAGAAGACATACTATCTAAATCAGGAGGATCATTCTCATTCTGATATTTAGAATTAAGAATAGAGATATAATTTCTAAAAAAATTATTATAATTTATCTGAATAATAAAATAGAAAATCTTATCTTGAAATAGTTCATAGTTATAGCCATCTCATTGAGCTTTAATGTTCTTAATTTTAGCTAGGTAATTAACTATTTTCTCATCCCCATTCATAGGAGTTGTAAACAACTCTACAAATATTTTAATTATCTTAAACAAACATCTTCCTTCATGCATAGTCTCTAATTGCTACTAGGAATATGCAAATGAGTCCATATGATCTATATGCATTAAAAATTTATCTCTAATGCTTTGCAATAGGATGGATAGAGCTTCATGTGATCTTTGGGAGAAGAAGCTAAGGTTTTAAGAAGTTTTTTGACTTCTGGTGGGTCATTTTTCCACACTAGTTACTAGATCCCATAGCTTCCTTTCCTTAAAACATGATTTTAATCATAATCTCCAAATATTGTAATTAGTTTCATTTAATAGTTGAGACTTATCCATTGAAAATCTAGAATAATTAGACATTTTTAATACTCAGATAGTAATGAAAAAATATAGCTAAAAACGAATAAAGGAGGCCAAACAAAGGTAAAATGACAACCTACAGACTTTCTTATTTAGTATATGAATGTAAACAGATTGGGATTAATTAACAATAACTTTCTTTTATCGAGTTTAAAAATAAGCTAATCGATCTTGGAATGAGTTGAGCTACAATCCTTCTTAAAACAAAATTAATTAAAAACATATTAATTAAATAAAACAAGTAAAGAAATAAGCAGTAACCACTTGATACAAATCTAATGGCTTAAGAGAGACATGCGTCACAATTTTGGTGTTCTCCCAACTTGATTTTGCTAGTAGACTTGAAATATCTAGAATAAACCAAAGATGATAAAATTTCAGATCTAGAGCAGAGTCGAAAAATAAAAAAGAAAAAAAATAGCTCGATGAGCTATTTTGCAACTCAACGAGGGCAAGCTCACAAGCGAGCTAATTGATCTCAAATCGAGCCACTTAATCACCAAAAATAAATTAAAGGACAACCAAAGTAGGAGGTGACACATGGTATAAATAAACAATACCAAGAGGAGCACGTTTCGGCTTTCCAAAAAAATTGTAAGTAGATCCCCCAGAATTAATTAAAACAAATAAAATAGTGGGTCCGTATCAGATTTTAAAATTCGATTGTAAAACTAAGTCAAACAATGCCACTTGTCTATAATCTAATAATAGACAAGATTCACCTGGTGGCTTTTTACCAAAATTTTAATAGATGGTTTTGGACAAACTTAAAGTCCCTGAAATAATCCAAAATTGAAAATAAAATTCGGATCTGAAATCACAAGATATGTGTCAAAATCTTAGTTGCTAAGATAAAGTAGATACTGACACCATAAAATATAGAGCTCGAAACTTACAAAAATACAAAAATACATGGCCAAATGTAATTGGTTTGCACTTTGAAGTGCACCAAAAGATGAACACGTGTGGATACTTATTAATGGCTTGCTTTTCATAGTTCTTACAAAGACTGAAAAATGCAAAAAATGTGGTTTATTCCTATTGGATAACCAATACCACAATTAAAAAACTGAGAATTTCTAAATGTGAAGAGACTTGGAGAAATTCTGTTGGCTCAAATTGCACAAAGACATAAGTAAGCAAACACAAGACTGGAAGTTGGAAATACTTGGAGAAATGATATTGGCTCAAATTTCACATGAGACAAAAATATCTAAAAAATACCGATACAACAAAGCCACTTGAACTTATCTTATTGGCAGAAACTTCACAACAATATATCTCATAAAAATAAAGCAATTTAATGTCGTAGTAGGCTTAGAAGCTCTGAAAGAACCAGATCTAAAGAAAACTTTCAAATCCACAAACAAAAATAGCTATAACGGCTATAAATGGTGTGAAAATCTTAAAATAAACACACAAATGATAGATTCAACCGTAAACGGTTGAAGCAAGATGTAGAAACATAGATCTAAGCACACAATTTCTTAAACATGGTCTAAACTTCCATTTAACCAATATTTTCAAAAATTATTTTGATGGGAATTGGAATTTTTAATTTGATTAGCTTGAAGACAACTAGAGAACAATTAGGGCTTCACAGATCCATAAATAAGCTTCAAACTTCTTCACTCTAGAAAATTAAAATAATTTAGATCGATCTTGCACACACATAATCACCATCTTTGGTACCATGTTAGGGAAATGATTGGGAATTATAATTAAAAAATTATAGATCCACATATAAATTGTCGAAGATTATAGATTATGATTTGCATTTAAATTAAACACATATTTAGATTGATATAGATTCCAGATTATAGAATTGAATAACCATAACTAAAATAAAATAACATGAAATAAAAAGAAACAAAGAACACCATATTCAAATTGGGGAAACCTGAAGGAAAAAACCCCACTAAAATAAATTAATTTATGTATTAAGAATTTATCAAGAACTTTAACCTAGGAATTTCACCTCGCTCCTTAGTCTCACAGAGTTAATTGCAGACCGATGTCTCGCAATATAACAATTCACTTTTATATAAATATCTTGAGCATATTTTAAGTTCAATCTGTACCAATCCCATGTGGGATCATTCTATATATATAGGATAGGTGAACGTGTAATTCGTTTCACTCTTTTTTAAAGTTATGAAAGACCGAATAAGTTTATTAAATAAACTTTTAATAAAAGGGTCATAAGTAGTGGTCCGGCAAATGGTATCCCCACTTGACATTATCAACCCCAACAAAACCTACCTCAAAATTAATTTTGATACAAAAGAATTAAGCTCTAGGTATATTTCCTATGTCCATGTAAATATTGAAAGATACGAGTGAACCTTTTAATTCTACCAATATGATATGTTATCCTATGATTGTCTTCTAGGTTCAGATACACTTCGACAATGTGGAATTTTTAGTTTGAATAAAGATTATGTTTCCTTGTTTAATCCTAGTGTCCAAATCCCTAGAAAATATTCTTTTAGAACCATAATCCCTCTTCTAGAACAAAAAAAAGGATCCTAACCATTAATGGATCCATAAATATATATCTCTTTGTAAAATTAAAATTGATGGTATCCCATAAATTTTTAAAATGGATTTGTGCTCTGGAAATCATCATTCCTTTATGGGTAGAAAGAATCACTTCTGTTCACTAGATTTAAAGTTTACCATGAATGTTGATGGGAAAAATATTGTTCCCAAATTTAAGGCTCGTCACATAGGAATGAATCCTGAGGATTGTAAATAATTTCATGAGAATAGTAATAAATTATTAAATGATGGTTTATTCAAAAATCTAACTCATTATGGGCATTTGCAATGTTTTATGTCAATAAAAGAAGCGAACAATTCAAACAAAAGAAGAGGCTTGTGGTGGATTACAAGCCATTAAATAAATTTGTTCAACCAGTACAACATCCCATTCTAGAAGAGGATGATATGTTATCCAAAATCAAAGGTTCCAAGATCTACAAAATTTTTTATCTCAAAAGCAAATTCTGGCAAATATTCCTGAAACCTGAAAACTGGTATATAAATGATTTTGTGGTACCTGGTGGCCAATGTGAATGGAATGTCCTTCCATTTGGATTGAATACTTCTCCAACGATATTTCATAAGGTCATGGATAATATATTTGGTGAGTTATTATATATATATATATATATATATATATATATATATATATATATATATATATATATATATATATATATATATATGTATGTATGTATGTATGTATGTATGTACACACACACACACACACACACACACACACACACACACACACACACACATTCTAAATGGTAAAAAGAACATATTGAACATCTACAAAAGTTTTATTATGAAGTCTATCAGAATGGTATGTGTTTATCTTCATCAAAGATGGAAGTATTTAATGATGAAATTAATTATTTGGGGATTACTATTAAATATGGATCTATTGAGATGTAATCCTATAATTTTCCAAAATCCAATATTTTCCTGATGAAATCAATGAAAAGTTGTAATTGTAAAGATTTCTTGGATGTAACAATTATCTTGCAATATTTTATAACAAAATTTTTGCATATATAATTCTTCTTAATAAAATATTAAGAATAAATGCTCCAATGTGGATGTCTAAAATGATTCAAGTTGTAAAAAGGATCAAGAAACAAGTTTAGACTCTTCCTTCCATGTCTTTACCCGGAAAATCCCATAATATTGTTGAAACAAACACCACTGAAGAATTTTGAGGTACCATTTTAAAAGAGAAAAAATAAGATGGAAAATAATATATATGTAGGTATATATCATGGTTTTTTCAAGGATTTGAACTAAAATATCACTCAACACATAAGGATATATTGGCAACAAAGAAGACCATAAAGGCTTTTGTGTTTTTCCTGCAATCCAAACATTTTATCTTGAAATCATATCTCAAGGTCATCAAAGTTAATATTTCCTCTAACAAAATCTCTTCCAACAATGGTGATCCCTCTAACAAAGTCTTTTCTAATAGGCTACAAATGTGGGGATTATGGTTTTAAAATTATAGTTTTGAAGTTGAATATATAAAGGGAAAAGAAAATTTTCTTGTTAATTTTGCTAATAGAGAATTAAATCGTTCCAAATATGTCAATTATACTCATGTTTCTATTGAGTTTATTATAATAATATGGAGAGGTTCCAATAAATAAATATTTATACATGTCTAAAAAGAGAATGACAAAAGAATGTCTTATGAGGCACAACATACACTTCTAGATAGAATAATCATTTTCCGCACACCTTATGTCATAATGAAAAAATTCATAAGGTTTACAGATCCAAAATATATACATGTTCCATACCATACCATACAAGATCCTTTGATAGTTTTCACTCTTAATTGTACATGACGACACATAATATTGTTGAGCCTAAATGTTTGAAACTACTAGTTATGGGAATTAAGATCAGGCAATTTATTCTTATCCCAAATAGTATGTGGAGATTTGAATAATCCAGCATGTGGAAAGAAGAGCATCATTTACAAAATAATGTATGGAATATAATGTTAGGCTAGGAGAATAGGATTACCTTCTTGATTATTTCCAATACTTTCTTGCAAATTATTTACCAATTTTTTTTTTCTGATGATCCTCTTTTATAAATACATTCAGATATTGTATAAATATCATGGTTAAATATAATATTCCTTGGTATGTGAAAGAATCATATTTCATAATACAACAAGGAGGTGCATCTTGACATTAAAAAAATACCGAACTTTAATTATGGAAGAAGATATACATTTTTCATTCTATTAATATTCCTCCTCCTACTCCAAGAATAATTTTGACCATCCCTAGTTTGTATCTGTATCATTTAAGAAGACTTGAATGGGAGAAAACCATGCAATCCAACACATCACGATGGTGGTGGGAATGAAATCAAATGTAACCTTATGTTGTTGAAAGATATGTTTCAACAACCTCTTCATTGGATTCTAACTCCGACAACAGTCCTTGGGCCCATTACATTCCTTAAAGGATCTTGTAAATCTATGATGATAGAATTTTTTTCATCAGTCTTGTTAGTCTTTTCAAATTATTTTTTATAGGATTTATGTCACATAAAATCATGTTGTATCTCCCCACTTCTAAAGGAATTAAGATGAGTGGTGTGTACTCATCATATTTGTCTTCAATTATTTTGTAGTGGGAATATTTTGGTTACCTAGGTTTTCAGGTATTTGGTTGCAAGTCTTTAGGTAAGGTGCTGAAAATATTCTTGTCTCCTATATATAGGAGTTTTGTATTCACTAACTACACTGTAATTTGTTTAAGAAGGTCGTTCTAGTCTCTTTCTGATTCGCAGGTTGTTCAATCCTTTGATCAAGGGTACTTTTGTTTTTAGATCAGAGATAGCCTTCTTGGTTATCGAATATTATTTTCCTATAATATTTTTTGTCATATCATATTGTCCTACAATATTTTACAATATCATATATTTTCCCATTGTACGCTAATAGAATTTTATTTTTTATCTCTTCTTACCACCCTTATATTGCATAAGCTCTATAGATATCGAAATTTGTTTTACATTAAAAAATTCACTAAACCCACAACAACACTTTGCAATCAAACATAATTTATAATTAATCACTAAATACTTATTTAACCACATAAAATATTTTATCTAGACCATAAAAATGGTTGAAGAGAATAGTGACTAAGAGAATTATGGCTTATAGGATAATACTTGACAGAGATGTTTTTAGTGGTTAATATACATAATTTGGTGAAAAATTCATTTTAGGAAAATTTGAAATGGTGAATTTTTCAAAACAAGTTAGTGTCTTGTTTGCCTAAAAATTCCAGTATAATTTTTTAGGGGTTGGCTTCACCTACCATTGAAAACTAATCATATATAAACCTAGGTAATTCACTGGGTAGTATACTAGTAACTTACTACTAGCTTACTGAGGTACCAATATATCAAGTATCATGAACTTGCAAGGCAGGTTGTTGACACATGACAAGAGGTTGTTGACGTACAGTAGGAATTTATTGATGCATGAGTGGGGGTTGTTGACGTGCAAAAATCTTATGTTTTTGATGACAACAGAAGGCCACAGATGCATAATGGGAGATTTACATTTTATACTCGTGTGATAGAAAATTGGCTACCATGCGACAACAAGTTTGTTGTCATGCGATAGCAGCCTTATTTTCACGCAACAGTAAGGTTGTTGTCACAAAACAACAATATTTTTGTCACACAACTTGAAAATGAAAGCTTCTGTCAGGAAAAAATGTTGCACATAAACCCCAGAAAATTTTTCTTGTTTCGCTAAAGTGGTTCTGGGGATATTTACCAGGAATTTTCCACCTTTGATTTCCCATAGGTCTCTTAAAATGAACCCTGATACTCGATTTCACACACTTATATGAAAATTCATCAATAAAAATATGAGGAAAACAATTCCAAAAGGAAATATCATCAACTCCCACTTGAAAATTAGACTATCACGCCCCCTTGACCATTATTTTTTAGACTGTGACCATTTTTATGTGGGATGAAAATGACAGGGTTGACACAAAAATGGTATATGCAAAATTGAATTTGGATTTTTGGATGCAATGTTTTTTTCCAAATGTGTGAAAGCATGTCGCATTTTATTTGGATCACTTGTGAATCTAGCAAATCAATCTCCTTCTTTGTATCCCTAATCTGGCCTATAGGTTTTCATAATGCATAAGGAAAACAAATGTTTAGAGACATACTGAATAAAATAAAATTCAGTCTTCCTTGATACTTATCAAGCCTCTCAAACATCTGTAAAACTATGTGAAAAATAACAAACAAGTATAATAGTTTCAACAAGAAATAATGTGTAGGGAAATTGACCCAACCCTCATCTTTTAAATACATGCAATAACTAAGATCATTTATAAGCTTCTATATACTTTAAATTATTCCTTTGTTACATGATTCCTTCAGAAAGAATAATTTATTTCCTTAAAAATTCATTATGGATGTGCACTCATGTGATTTTTTTGTATCTTTTCCTAAATACACTACCATGCCTTTATATATTGTTGTCATGTTAAGTTTCTACCATGAAAAATTAAAATATTTGGCCATGGCAACCAAGTCCCCCACTTGAAAATTCCTCTCCCAGTCACTCTAAACCCTTCCTCTAGCCATCCTGCCCATAGTGTCATCCTCATTATGGATAGTAAGAATGTGATAACAAGGTTTTCAAGTGTGTTTCATGTGCAAGGATACTTACCTAAGGTAATTTTCAAATTCACTGAGATTCAAGGAAGAATGACTACCCCTGGAGGCCTTGCAAGGACCATTTTTTGCCATTTTATAGCATATGGATACCCTATGAAAGCTGGCAGGGAAGGCTTAAGCCATCTAAATGTTGTGAAAAATATACATGAGGTTATCCAAGGTAGCTTATGGAAGATATTTGGAGATAAGTGATCTCAGAAATTAAACATGTCAAATTGGGTCATATCAGGTGCTAAGAATGCCATACTCCAACGATGGAAGCTGACTTGTCTGGATGATTCTGGGAGTTTCGAGAGGATTTGGGAGGAAAACAAGTACTCATTATAGATATGGTGGAACCAAAATCCATGATTGACAGGCATTACTTTTATTCGAAGACGTCACGAATGATTGGATGAGATGATATAAGACAAGTGATCTGTTTGATTCTTTGTTCATATAAGTAATTTCAATGGGGTTAACTTGTCATTAGATCGGTGATAATCACTCTAAGTGTTTTGCAGCGTGGTCATATGAAGGGGATGGGCTGCAGGGTGGATATGTAGGTTTCATGGTGTTGTTGAGCCATCACAGTCCAGAGCTTAGTCAAATTGTACTTTTAGGGTCATTCTAGGAAAAATTCCTCTCTTGGAGGAAGCTTCTCTAAGAATTCCAAGAGTTCCCCGTATATCTTTCCTTGGCTATTTTAGAAATTAAGATCAAATGAGATTGGCAAAGTGAGCCAGGTCAACCTTTGGAGGAACAAGAGGAAATGTTCCTCGAGTTCCTGGATGTTCCCCGAAACTCTACTGACTTTACTGACAAGAGGGATTATATGGATTGTAAGTGTCAGAGATGTTGGCAGTTTTTGGAAATCCCGGATTGAGGAACATTGTTATAACGATTCCTACATAGTACCCAAAACCTCCGCCATTTCAACCCCCAAGCACTAATGAGTTATCTCAGATAAGTCGGCCTGCAAGGGAATAAGTGGAATAGTTACACCATTCCACTTGTTCCTCTCATTACCTGCAATCACTATTGAGGAGGGGAGTTGGTGCCACAGTCAGAAATGTCAGTTTTAGGCAAAACTATGGGAATAGTTATGTCATTCTAATGCTGCTCCGCTTCAATACCTACCCCAACGAGCCAATATAGGCAGAAAGGAAAAATCTCAGTCAAACATGTCGTCTCACCAGGGAACAAAGGGAACTGTTTCCTTGTTCCCTATGTTCCCCAATTTACCGCCCCACCCGCATAAACAATAGAAAATTGGATAATTCACTGTATGAGGGCCCTCAAGGAATGTTCTCTTGTTTCCCTAGTTCCTCGGATTTTTTCCTAGACTGATTGTAGTACAAATTCTCCGAAAATTTCTCAATTTTTCGTCAAAAGGAGAAATATGAAGGGTCCTAAGTATGGAACAATGTAATTGTGTTTAAATTGAATATCAACTCAATATTAGGATATGAAAGGTCACAAGTGACAATAATGTGAAAGGTCATGTGAAGGGAAGATAAAGAGTCATGTTGTAAATCTATAAATTGTAATGCCTTCTCCATTTTAAAGGGTTAGCAATTGTTGGATGTTTTAAGTTTTTGGATTTCAATACTACATCAAGCAATAAAAAATTGTATTTCCTCCATTTCTTTGTCTATGTTCCTCTACCCTCTCTACTCCTCAATTTTACAATCATGGTGATCTTGTACAACCAAGGAAGAACTGTGTGTCTTTTATCAATGAATTCATAGAACTTTGTGTCTCCAATTTATTGGTCTTGTTGTTGATTACATTGTTATGTTCTTTTAATTAAATATGGACCTACTTTGGATAATAAATGTGGACTCTATAAGTATACTCACAACATTAACCCTTTCTCCTTATTTCTCCCACTCCCATTTACCTCTCCTCAAAGAAAATTCGTTTCTTGTACATTGTACAAGAACATTGCCACATGTTTAGTGGAATATTCCTGTGTGATCCCCATCCTAACAACCACCCCACAATATTTACTTAGTTTACATTCAATAATGGGGGTATCCCCATACCCAAGAAGGAGGGGCTTAGCCCCATGACCATTGGTGATAACCCATAATATGAATTGCAACAAATTATTTCACTAATAGTTTTTAGCGACTCTATTGGGGAAAATTTTCCCTTTTTTCACCTTTAAAAGATATATGAAAATACAAAAAATATAAATATTCTAAAACCCATAAAAATTGGAAAGCTAAATCTACCAAAATTACCATATGAATTTTCTTAATCCCTGTTGAATCCCATAAAATATGCATTTTTCTAGTCACACTCATATCTTAAATCCTATAAATTGGTGGAAAGAATATATATGAGGTATAATATATCAAGTGGTCTTGTTGATCCCGCATTCCAAGAGAAACAACAAGTTAATTTCAGGCTTCCCATTGTCCAAACAGTAAGGCAAGCTGGTCAAGAATTTCTTCCTGAGTTTGATCCTAACTTTCCTCTTAAATATTTAATTCAAGAAGTAGTTGCAGAACCACTTGATCTCATTCCTAAAGAAAAAGAAGTAGTGGAAAGAGAAGAAATAATGGCTGCTCCTATGCCATGGGGACAAAACACCAGTGTACTAGCTCCTCCACTTCATGAATTACCAAAAGGAACAA
The DNA here is from genome assembly GCA_019776745.2 of Taxus chinensis. Lineage (NCBI taxonomy): Eukaryota > Viridiplantae > Streptophyta > Pinopsida > Cupressales > Taxaceae > Taxus > Taxus chinensis. The sequence continues at coordinate 218,720,853 of CM034149.1, forward strand.
GAAATAACTTTCCCAAATTCTATGGAGATGGAAAACAACATCTAGATGATCACATTACAGATTTCATCACAGCATGTGGAATTATTGGAGTGGGAAATGAATATGTTTTCATTTGACTATTCATGGATTCATTGTAAGATTTTGTTGAAAAATGGTGTTATTACTTGCCATCACATTCAATTACTTACTTGGATGACATGAAAACCAATTTTGAAGCAATAATCAAGACTGTGGAAGATGCACATGCTCTCCTTTCTCAATAAGCTTAGATGAAGAAAGAACCGTAAGAGCCCATGAGATAATTTATAGAAAAGTTCAATAATTTTATCAACAAGATTCCTGTTGGTTCTCATCATACTATAGATAATCAAAACAAAATCTTCGTAAATGCTCAATTTCTTGAAGCTGATTTCATACTACAGAGAGCTCAACCAAATACTCTAGACAATGCACAAGAACTCGCCATTGAAGTAGAAGATGATCTTATCATGTATGGTAATATCAAGAACTATTCAAGGAAGAATAAATTCTAGAGTTATAAATATAAAAGATTCAATCTATTGATATGAAATTTGTTCAATGCTTTGACTTCAGTAAAGAAGGATATTTCTCAACATGCATCATGCCAAAAGCAAAGCATGAATTAAATTATGGGAACACCCAAAATTATTTCCTTGGAAGCTCCAATCGTTAATGCAATATGTGGAACATGTGAAGATAAAGGAGAAGAAATTATTGAATCATAAAATTGAAGAATAAGAAGAAGAAGAAGAAGAAGATAGATGTGTCAAGATTGATTATTGTTAAAGCTCAAAATTGCACCCTACCCTAAATCATGAAGATTCGGGATTTTGAGGAAACATGTGACTGTCTCCAAATGTGGGACATTCAAATTGAGATAGACCTCCAGAGAAGGTTTGCTTCCTTGTTACACAAATTTGGGAAAACCTGCATAACAAAACCTACTTCTAACACTGAAACTACTCCTATAGTTAATTCTACACTAACAATTGCAAGGGATTGGAGACAAAGAGATGCAAGAAGGTAAATCCTAAGCTAAAGGGGCGGTAATAGCACCAGAAGGAATTTCAATCACTCTCCCCAAAGTTAAGAAATGGGAGAAAACATAGGAGGGAAGGGAAGATAGATGTTTCATAGGCCAAAATCGTGTAGACTCACCCTTCTCGCACATTCATAACACACAATAATGGAAACCTACAAGTATAAAACATGTACATCATGCCAAAGGAAGAAAAGAAAGGAAAGAATGCATAAAACATGAGAATAAGGGAGAGGATAGACACAACACTTGATTTCATTACTTAGAACATGCACATACAATTACATTCATGGATGAAGGTACAAATACATTGTAGAGACCAAGTTCGAGGTCTGAAACTTGTGAGAATTTGGACACCATTTTGGCATGGTGTCATTACAACAAAAGGGATCCTTATTACAATGTGTGATTTCCATATTTATAGAGAAATAAGGATAAGAGAGGAGAGATAGGAACCATCATGAGGAATTCAACCACCAAGGAAAAAAATCCATTGATGCCTATAGGAAGGTGTGGGATCCTGGCATGGATTTTGTGTCACACCATCACATTTTTTAGGAGAAGGAACGATTCCCATACCTTCATTAAATTTTGTTTAGTTGAGTGGTTGAATGCCACTTTGAAAAAAATATACGCAACTTCTTTTTGCAATCCATGGACTTCATGTGTTTTTCATAGTTTCTTGTGGACTTGGCACACTTAAGATTATATGTGGAATCATCTCTGACCCCCGCATTGTATTTAAACCATCCGCATCTTGCTCCTTCCTTCGCCCACAGGTTTTCTTTATTATGTGGCTTCTGACCGTTGTTATTTTCTTTTTGGATTTGGAAATTACCACATGTTATTGTATGATACCATTTCCTCCATAATGTCATGAAGGAATTATCCCTCATTGCATGGTATCATCATACTTGTGGCTTTCATTGTCGCTTAAAATCCATAACAAACTATAGTTTTTTTCCATGGCCTCTTCCATGGATCTTCAAATTTCTTCCATCCACGAAGAACCAATTCGGCTCACTTGTACATCACGACCATTATATTATGCGTTAGACCACTTGTGGACCTCCATTTCCACAAAATTTTGAAATCTTTATATGAGAAGTTCACGGAACACTAGGATAGTGTTCCACGAATTTTATCCTTATTCGCTTCTAACTTTCTTCTCCTTTCTCAGTAGCACTTGGCGGTTTTTTCAAAGTGCATTGCAGCCTTCTTTTAATGAATTCTAAACTTTATCATTTACCACAAAACACCATCCTTCCATAAAAAATTTCCTAAGTCCAGGATGGCTCATTTCTTTATTTCATAGGTCAGAAGAACCCACAAAACACTATGTCCATGCACTTCATAGTAGACTAAATTAGTATCCCTCAAATTTTCTAGGGCACAAAAATGGTTAACTCCTTTGATGATTTGTTTAAAATTACATGTGGTGTAATTTTAGAGACAATAATTTGGAAACTTTTAGGGGATATCTATTTGTTATATGATGAATACTGGTTTATTTAAAGAATCCATTAGGCATGGAGTTAACATACCCTTGAGAATTGATCTTCAACTTTAAAACATGCATCCTGAATCTTCATGAACTTAAAATTGAACTAAAGTTAATCTGTGGGGTTTTGAAAAAATGTACATTGAAAATTCACCCCAAATATCTAATTTGCACCATGAAACCTACTAAACCAGATTGTACAATAGCAACAAAGGCCCACAAAAACTATATAAAAACACGAAAATCATACATATTCCAAGTGAAAACATGAAAAGTGTGCAAAAGCACTTGGTTTTCAATAAATAAACCTAAAATAACTTACTTTAGCCAAAATCAAAAGGAGCTAAACAAAACCTGATACATATTGGGAGAAGTAGCTTCATTTCTTTATAAAAAGAAACCATGTGATAAGTTTGGAAATAATTATGGCCTTTAATGATATTGGAAATTTTCTTTCAATTGGTTTTCCTTCTCATATCTCGAATTATCAAAAGAAAAGGGAATGAATATCTCCTCAAGTTGTTTTACATTTGGTTGGAGGTGTTGAAGTTGAACTCTAGTGTTTTTAAGCTCTTCCTCATGCCCTGAAATGAGCATGATTGGTGGAAACTCTAATTTTGGCTACAAACTAGCCAAATATTTGATTAGGAAGATATTATTTTGGATTGATGGCAAGATCTCTTTAATTTTCCCATCTTCTTTAAGCTCTTCCCCATGAATGGGTTCATGGTGCATACTGTCCTCTTGATGGTGATTGTTTGCAAACTAATGGGAACTTTGTTTTACCTCTGCAAAAAATATTTCCTGCCACGGATCTACATCCTCCTCTTCAACAAGGAGCTCCATATGATTGATTGCATCATCTAAGAATGTTCTTGATGTATCACTGCAGTCCTCTTAAAGTGTAACAAGCTCTAGACATGTAGGACAAAAAGGGTCACTGCATTCAATCAAAACTTCTTATTCACTTGTAATCTATTCTCCCTCCATGTGAAGATCAAATTGATCTTCATTTCTAATTTCTTCCTTTGTTTTCTCCATAAGAATTTCCTCCCTGGTAGATTTATCCGTGAAAATAGTAGGAGATTTTTTAAACATTTAGGGAAGTTCTTAAATTGTTCTATCATAATCAGCCCATTCCTCGATAGATATGTCATAATTATCTATAATGGAGTGCACCTCAACTAATTTTGTGAAGTGAGGGAGATTTTGAGTTCTTGGTTGAGTTTATAAGGGTTAAATTGATGAAGGAGGTATAATATTTTCTGGTAGAGGGGATGGGAGTTTAAAAGGAATGATGGTTGGAAAAATAAGATGAAAAGGAAGGGGAAAAGATGAAGAAATGGAATCCTGAAGAGGATCTGGAAAAAAGCTAGGAGTATGGAATTTTTGTTGAGAAGGTATGGGTTAAATGTAAGGAATGGTGGGACCACATGATGGTAATGAAGGACTACCCCATTGACAATGTTCCTCAACACTAGGTCCACAAGATCCCATCTTTTGAACCATTGACATCATTACATTCAAATAATTGGCTATTACATCAAAGGATTTAGCCAATACCTCTAGATTCTTTTGAGGACTCTACCAACTTGGAAAAGGGCCACCCCATGGACATGGTTGATCAAATTCAGGTAGTTTAGTCACCATGATTTTGAATAGCTCCTCTCCCTTTAATAGGATCACCTCCATTTGATGAATCTTCCTTTGTAAATCAACATCTTTCATAACATTTCTGCCATCATCTGCATATCCTTGTTTTTTCCAAACACCAAGGTCAAAAGGATAACCATATAGGTGTAGACACAAAATCAAGCACTTGGGTATATTTCTAGTTCCTAAAAGCATGTTAGCATTTACATATTTCCTAAGAAAGAAAACTAGTGGTTGACAACTATCTTTGGCCTCATTTCTTTGTTTCTTATCTCTTCCCTATACAAATATCTTTAGCCTCTTTTCTTTGTTTCTTATTTTATATTTGATCTTACACACCCTATAGCCCATTTGGAACTTAATGTTTTTATCCTTTATGGCTTTGAACACTAGCACCCAACTAGGATAGTAGCGCTCAGGCACTCTTGTCCCTCCTGGATGTCACTGGCCCTTTCTTACCTTAATTTTTATATCTCTTTTATATTTTGGGCATCTTATTCATGTATGGATTGGTCTTCTAGTAGTCAATTACAAAATTCAAAAAAAGGAATCATATAAATACATATTTATGTTTTCAAAATAAAGGACCAATCACTAGGCATTACTATCATCACCTAAACTTACATTCCAAAGGAACTAAAGTACCCTAAAGACATCCATATAGCATCCATTCAAGGGAAAATGGTTTCATACATTTCATCGGAAGGGGAATTCTACCCTATTCCATCTGCAAATACTATTACATTGCTACATTCTAGCTACAACAAGCTATCAATGTGTAACTTACACAATGGCATCATTTCTACACACACACACACACCAGAACTACATGGATTCTTAGATGTAGTGTAGCACTCGGTCATAATTTCACTCTTCAGGTGATCATCGGGTTCAGTCTGAATCCACATTTTGCATTGTTTTTATTATATTTGATGTGGTTTGTGGACATGTGCAGGTAGACAAAAATTTCAGGTTACATGTACAATCGGAACCCTAACAACAAAGTCAAAGTGACAAAATGAATATTGGATTGAAGACCTTACAACCAAGAAAAAATCATAACCTGATCACCTGTATGAAAAATAGTGCCCATACCTAGTCACTAGTGCCCAGGTGCTCCTGTCCTTCCATGGGCATTGCTATCCTGTCCTGTTTCTGAGTTCCAAAATTTACAGTGAGTAGTGATGACCCTGTCTACAATCTGTTCAACACTTTCCCCTACCTAGATCACTTCTTGTTCACTTAGAAATTAGCTAAGTCCTCCTATCTCTCTCTCTTTCCTAGGGTTTTACATTTACATGCTTCTTGTCTTGTGTCATCACTGCATTCCAACATCTATACATTATTTGTTACAATAGTTAATCTGCAATCAGATTTAATTAATTCAAATTAAATTAAATCATTTGGTGAACCCGTATCCTCATTTTAACACCATCAATTCCTTCTTTGTTGCCAACTTCGATACCCTAGAATTTTTTCATCATGATTATCTCCATCCCTAACCTTTTGCATGCTAATCCTGAATGTCAAACTAAAATCCAATATTTTATGTCCAACACTTATATTCATCCGCATACTTCTCTAGAATGTGTGTATCATAAATTTACTACAACATTATCTTTTAAGGAATAACACATTACTTTTACATCTGCAGAAATTCCTTCTCAATCTATTTTAGATAATTATTCCCCTCTTTATATTCATGTTTGTATTAATAACATAGGGGTTAAACAATCTTTAGTTTATAATGGTTACAGCCTTAACATTTGTAACCTACCATTCCTTTAGCAACTTGGCCTTTCTAAAGTATCCTTAACACCCTCATCTATTTATATACGTGGTTTTGACAATATTCCTTAAAAAAATTAGGTACAATCACACTTCCTATTACTATTGGGCCATGCACTTTGTCTGTTCCATACCATGTAATGCCTAAAAATATTAACTATAATATTCTCCTTGAACATCCTTAGATTTATGCTATGCATGAGGTCCCTTCAACACTTCACACACGTATTTAATTATTATACCAGGGTGTGTTCTATGAGGCCTTGGTAGATCCATCCCCATTTTTCTTTTGTAACACTATCGATCATTCACCTAAATCCCTCACTTTGGCCACCCCTTCTCCCAATTTCAAAAAGTATGGTCTTGGGTATCAGTGTATGCTTTGTTACAGTTTCAATGGGACTAGATTAGGAAAATATGCAAAAGGATTCAAAGAACCATTTTCCATTCCCACACAATCCACTAGATTCAGCCTCGGATATTTCCCTCCGCTTGCTCCTTGTATTCCTACCACATCTCCTCCTGAGGTTTACACTATTTCAAATACTCACCATAACAAAAAGTAATTTCCATCTATTCTCCATACTACAACTTACTTTGACAGACCTACTCTTCCTAACACTAATACCGATACTCTCGACACATTACCACATCCACCACCATGGAATGGTATCTCTGCCATATTCAAATAGATGTCCATCACTCGCACACTTGGGGGGAATCGAACTCTTCCCCCACCCATAGTCACATGTTCTAATCATCATTTTTCTATCCATATTATTCACATAGGGATCTATACATTACTCTTGCTTTGCAATTCATGTCAAAAGTTTCCAGCACCACTTTCTCATATCTACACTATGGGCACACCTTGTTACATCTCTCTACGCTCATATACTACTCCATACACGATTTACTACTCATGTTTACTTATGGATCCTTTTATTCATGGTACACATACTACTTTCTATATACGGTATACATCCTTACATACATTATACATACTCTGGCTACTCTTGTTAGTAATGATCACATCTTTTTTCCAACAGCTCTTGATCGACTATCTCTAGTGTCTACTACTACACTTCACGCTTTGCACTTCACGACTAATCCTTCTCAGCACTATTATACCTTTGGTACACACATTGTACCATCACTACCATATGATACACTCCAGTTCCACAATTCATAATCAACTGTTGAGGGTCTAATTCTAAAATGAACCTCACATTCAATACACATTTCACACTCCGTGCTTCATGATACATCTTTCTAGCATCTACTTAAACACGAAAAACCTATTTCTCGATGACACATTGTTGTTCTATGGTTCATTCTTAACTATTTAGGGGGAATTTATAAATGAACCACATTTCATATACACCCATGGGGGGAACACTACTCCTACCAATTACACACTTTGCATCCCATTCAATCACAATCATACATTGCATTTGCATATCTTGGTTACATCTATTCTTACTAGATTTTTCTACTTAAATGTTACACTTTGTTTTCCAGCTAGATGGATTCTTAGTATGTCATAATTTTTCTATATATACACCTACACGTTCACTTGGTTTTTTGAGGTGAATGCAAATCTCTTACACATTTTTACACATTGTAATGATGCTTGGCATTGTACCTTTTACTAGTCCCACTAAGGCTCATGGGACCATTCACTTTTAGTACTATCACATACTACACATGCTCAATTGTTACATCTCATTATAGTTACATTACCTATCACTTATTCACACATGCTCATGATATGATATTTATCTTTCTAGCATGATAACAAGTGCTTCATGTGTAGCATTTTCTTTGCAAGACTATATGCCACCATGGTTATCTAATATATTTTTGCTTGATCTTTTTGGTTATTATTTATAGGTTATGCCATATGTATTCTATTATCATTGTATGCCTTTAGCCCCTTCAGCCCTAATTATCTTGCGATATTATGAGCGATGTCCCATCTTTGAAACCTACTTTTTGCGATCTATCTTGTTTGCACACTTGCTTGTTACATTGTTCTCTATTACTTGCTACTTTTTACTACTAACACATGTTACTAGCCCACGTTGTTTACATGTGCCTCAGTTTCCACCAAGCACATCCCCTACTCCCTGCAAGTATCTATTTCATCTCAACATAAGGTCTTCCTCTTTGGACTTCATTCTCCTATTATTTTTGCATGCACCCCAAATGATGGGGGCATACATTGGGTGAAAAAATCACCCCTACAACATCTCAGATATAAAACAAAGAAAAAAACAATACAAAAAAATCACATGAACATAGTTACAAAAAGGCCCAGAATCTAACTTGGGTCCAACATACAATACATACACTAGCTCCCAGAATCAAACACTAGTGCCTAGGCACTTTTGACCTCTCTTAAGCACTCCTGACCTCTCCTGGGCGGTAATTTCCTGGGGCTATATATAGTCATATTCTCAGAACATCAAAGTTTACAGAATATTTTAGAAAATCTCTACAGTTTTAGGCATAGGTCTTTGCTTACAAAATTCATTCTATGTCCTTCAATCAGAACAATCAATACAAATCGTAGCTAATTCAGAATAATCGAGACAAAAATAAAAAAGTCAGGACACACACTGTGTAGTAGTGCTTATTGGGAAGAGTCATTGATGGAGAGTAAAACTAGACCTCTCTCCCCAACACTCTTCTTTTGGTGTGAGATCACCCAATAAATTCTCTCCTGGCGTTAGATTGACCAAAAAACTGCCACTTGGTTTGAGATCACCTAAAAAACTCACACTTGGGGTGATATCACCCAAAAAACTCACACTTGGAATGAGATCGCACAAAAAAATAAAATTTCTTGGCATGAGATCACCTAAAAACCTCACCCTTGACAGCATTTCAAGACATCTCTCTATCTTTTACACTCTTTTTCATCAATTGCACACTTTCCCTTACTACTACTTTTACACACTTTTACATACTATGCTCAGATTTATCATATGGAAAACTTTGACTAATATTTTGATCTTCTTTTGTAGGTGTGTCCTTAATATGCAACAAAAAGAAGCTTACAATCACAACAACATGTACAAACAACACAAAAATTCTTCATCCCTAGGATCCACTTCCCTTTTCATAGTCTTCACAGTTCACTTTACAGTCACTCCATGATTCACTTGTCCACTTGACGCGCTCTTTGCCACATGCTCTACATGATTACCTGGTATGCATCTTCTATCTACTTTATGTTATCGAGTAATCACTCAACAACATAAATTGAGGGAAAATGTAGACAAAAAATCATGCACTTTGGTACATTTCTAGGTCCTAAAAGCATGCTAGTATTTATATCATTCCTAAGCAATACAACTAGTGTTGAAAACTATCTTTGGCCTCTTTTCTTTGTTTCTTATTTTATCTTTTATCTTACACACCCTAACGCCCATTTGGAACTTAATTTTTTTATCTTTTTGGCTTCGGACACTAGTGCCCAGCCAAAACAGTAGTGCCCATGAACTCTTGTCCCTCTTGGGTACCCCTGACCCTTTCTTACTTTACTCATTTTTTTCTTTGGCTCTTTTATCTTTTGGGCATCTTTTTCACTTATGGGTTGGCCTTCCAGTTGTCAATTACAAAACTCAAACAAGGGAATCATATAAATACATAGTTATGTTTTCAAAATAAAGTACCAATCACTAGGCATTACTATCATCACCTAATCTTGCATTCCAAAGGAACTAAGGCACCCCAAAGGCATTCATCTAACATCCATTTAAGGAACAATGGTTGCATACACTATACTCTTGAACCTCTAAGACAATTTTTTGTTGTGGTGGTTATTCATGATGGTAGAGGATATGGAAGAGTAATGTGTTCTTTTGTTTTGATGTGATAAATGAGGTGTTTGTGCTTATATGAATGCACCTGTTGTGAACACCACTTAGTGTCGACTGGTTATGATGTCGATGTGTTTCTCGATGGGAGTAATTTCTCTCTCTTGTGAATTCAATGTAAATTTCATGTGTGCTACCACCTTCTTGTGTGAAGGAAATGTTTTGCGAACTATGAAAGTGTTGTAGTGTTTCTTTATCCCAAGATATTGCAATTGTGTACCAATGTGTTCCATGAAAAATCACTTCGTAGTGAAATATGGCATATCATGTTTGTTCCCACCGTGTTATGTTGTATTATGATGTTAGGTCACTATGTTATATTACATTTGAATGTATGTTAAGATGTTAAATCACTATGTTTGTTGTATATACGTATTCATACATTTTGTAATAAATTCAAATCATGAATTAGGGGCATATGGTGATATTATGACCCTATTATATCCTATATGCATTTTTGGTGTGTTATGTATAAATGTTACGTATTCTAAGTCATGGAATATTGTTATGTTATACCCCACAATTTTTTCCATGCGTGAGGAGTTATGCTTTTTGTTCAAAAATCCTCACTGTGTTATGTGTTATGTTTTGTACCATACACTGACTATCCTTGTGGCTAGCATCCAAAAGTGTATGTGTGAAGAGAGAAGGTGTGAACCAGGTGACCATAACCTTGAACCAAGTACTACTTTGAAAGTGGATTCTCATGTAGACTGAAAACCCACTTCTATCCATTTGGTATACTTTGAGATTGTTCAATATATTATGGATGTACACCACCTTAGGCTTATCTTATGCAAACTAGAGTCTCAACTCTCTCCTATTTGGGTTTTCTATCGAACAATCGTATGTGATACTAACTATGTACATCCTTGTATGTGTGATTCAAAGATATATGGAGATATGCTTTCTCTGGCTATATATATTTGGAGTTAAGGCTTGATATCTAAATGCCAACAACTTGATGAGTACCCCTTTGGTGGTTGCGCAAGGGCCACATAGTGATCGTGATGTGATTTTTTATGGTCTTATTTCATTCGTAAATGAATCTTCTTCTCTTTTAATTTAAGAACCAATAATTTTTCTTGATTGATACATCCTTAAATTTTGGGCATTTAATTCTATTTTGTGCTAACAAAAGGCCTTTGCATTATTGCGGTTGTTTTTCCATATAATTTTATTAGTTTAAAAATTTCTTTTGGAGTTTCAATTTTTCTAGCCTAGCCTAAGGCTTGGGAATTGATGCTACTTGGTGATTGAAATTGATTGATATGTTGGTTCTAATTTTTTGATGTGATGGAATTGAAATTGATTGATATATGTGGGGGTATGCCCCAAGGTGGTCATGGGGTTGTGCAACATTGAGCTATAGGTTACTATGTCATTTGGGTGGTGGTGACGAGGATTTATGCGCCTAGGATCATAAGGTGACCTGACCTCATTGAATGGAGAAATAAGGTGATGGGGCTCTATGGTGAGTGACCCAGCCTGGTTTTGATACTATGATTATTTTTTGGAGGATTATGGAAATTTGGGAGGAATATGGAGTTGGCATGTAAGATTCGTGAGTTACTCATGTGATTCTTGTTATGTATTGTGATATTTGAATCTTGATGCTCCCCTTTGTTGACATGTGTTATTGGATGTTATCTTGACATTGTGGGGACACAATCATGGTTTTGAGTCATGCGAAACATGTTGAATATGTATTTTGTGATTCTTTATTATATGTTAGGGACATACATGTGTTGGATCTAGTCTAGGGCTATGTGTTGAGTGTTATGTTGTTTGGATTAAATGTTTCTTCCCATGGTTGGGTTAGAGGCCTTGCTGTGGTATAATCGTGAAAATGTCTTAAAAAGGTGTTTTCGGGGTTGCTAGTGTTGTACTGTGATGTCAAGTGTTTTGGGAAACTTGCTAGAAATTTAAAATTAAAATGATTAACAAGTGATAACATTGTGAACATTGAGCAAGTGAATTGCACAAACGGTAAAACTAATGAATTATGAATACATTGATGAGAAAAATAAAATTAAACAAGTTTGGACAAGAGTATCAATTTGACTTAAATTAATTATGGAATAGAGAGCTAAAAATATTCACAGAACATTAAGAAATTGAGAAAATTATAAATTGTGTCTAACCTATAAGTGGTCGCCTCTTAAGAAACACAACCCTTCTTACTAATCATAGTTTTTCATTGTTGACTTCTTGTGCTTACTTCTCCCTCTTAGTGCCTTAGAGTGTGTCACATCGTGGATGATGCTTTCATAAAGGAGGGAGAATGTAGTCTCCCCTATAATTCGTATTAAATTTTCTTTTCTCTGGCCTTAATGGTTTGTTTGGAATTTTGAAAAGTGCTCAATTTGTTTACAAGTCCCTGTGTGCCTGTGGAGATAAGGATAACTCTCTCAATTTTCAATTAAATGTATTTAAAACCTTTATCTGATGACCTCAGGATGGTCAATAAATTTTGGACTCATTTTGGTTTGTCATTTTTAACTGCGTTTGCAGTGATCGTATAATTTTCCCCAAATTTTAAATGCTTCTTGGTTGAAGATCCTTCCCTTCTTCACGTTATCATTTCCATCCTGAAGGATGGCATGGCAATCATTCGAAGTCTCCTTCTGGGATCGTAAAATAATAATAGTAATATAATAAATTAAATATTTGAGATTATAAAATGATATAGTATTCTAAGGTTCAAATGATAGTAATAAACATAAAATAAATATAAATTAAATTTAAAATATATATTTTTATTTCTTCAAACTCCTTGGGGCTCGGGCTAACCTCATTTCAACCAAAAAAAATTATGGATTTTTTTAGTATTGTGTGGATGCATGCGGGAGAGAATTTTGGAGATTATTTTTGGTCGAGGGAATTTTATTACATTTTTTTGTTTGTAGGCCCGCTAAAGGTGAAGTGGTTATGCATTGTGAGTGTAAAACTGTGTTTTGTGGTGAAAGGATTTGGCTTTGTATTTATGTTTTCAAAACGTAGGCAGAATGGGAGCTTTAGATCTTGGTATGGACAACAATGCAAACTGGCTGATGTTAATCCAAAAGACCACAAACCTTTACTAGATCCTCCCTACGTGTGCCAAGTTTGGGATTCCTCATGAAGCGGTGCAGTTGTATCACCAAATGCAACCAACAGGTCTTCAACCTGACCAGTTCACAATGCCAACGTTCTCCCAGCTCATGCCAAGAATAGATCTATGGATAGGTTGTGGTGGTGTAGCGGTTGGGGATGCAAAAAGAAATAAAAATAGGGCACCTTGACCGTTTGATATAAATCCTGAAAGAAAGGTGGTCTCATGGACAACAATGATTACATGATGTACACAAAATGGGTTTGTTAAAAAGACTTTAGAAACTTTAAGCATATGTAATCGGCATGCTCGCCAAGTAAATCCATGGGCCATTTGACAGAATGCTTGTACAAGATGGATTCATTTAAAATGCCTTGGAAACCTTCAATAAAATACTAATTGACAGGTGTAAATCCAAACACCATATCATTTCCATCGGTTTTCAGGCCCATACCATTTTGGCATGTGAAATGTTGCATAAAATGCCTCAATAAGGTGTGATCACGTGGACTGATTATTGCAGGGTTTACATAAAATGGATTTGTTTAAAAGGATTTAGAAATTCTCAGGAAATTTCTGTTGGCTGATGCAAATCTAAACTCTCACAACCGTGCCAGAATCCCCTTTGCCTATGCCAAATGGGGAGCTGTAGAATAGGGTCTGGACTGCCTACTAATTTGTAGGAAAAGGGAGTTTTATCTGATGTTGTTGTTGCTCTTATCCTGACCACAAAATGACTGTAGATGGAACCAATCAGTTCACATTTGACACCATCACCATACACAACGAGTGTGAAAATAAGATCTCTCAAGTTTGATATTGACATCAATGAAGCATAATGGAGTAAGGTTTTTCAACAGCTCTTTCAATAGCTGGGTGTATACCCTACTCAAAAACGATGAAAGAAACATGAGGGGACGATCATGAATGTATAAGATGGTGCTATAAAAGCCTTTTTGGGCTTCTTATAATCATTGAATAAAATGAATTTGTTAAAGAGTGTTGGAAATATTAAAATCATAATGGGCAATGGGTTTTGAGAGTTTTAATTGTTATTGAATCTAGATTTTTGGTTGTAAAATGTTGGAGCTTGCAGTGAGCTCGTTAATTACGCCGTAAGGCGTTCTCGTAGTGGAGTTGAACCTATTGACTCTGACACAAGTTAGAAATCAAACGGACCACACTATTCCTTGGAGTTTCGCGGATTTTGGTTCTCCTATGACGGGCAGCGACGCTCTGCGGCTCGACTGAAGTGTATGGAAACTTATGGAAATTCTGCAGCATTGGAAACAGATGTTGGTTCACCACTTTAGGGGGCGACAAGTTCAGATCAGAGGGAGGAATGTTGAGGGGCTAGGTTTGTAGGCGGAGTGAAGGAGCAGTGCGCAGAAGCTTTTCCATTACGTCCTCCAGCGTATAAAAGGAGCCAATCCTCAGCCGCTTCGCAGGCAGTTCGCTGCAGAAATGGTCCGAGAGACCAGGCTCTATCTGCCATGCAGTGAGGCTGAGCGGCGAAAAAATTTCATCTTCAGTCATGACAGGAAAAACCGTGTGCACAAGCATGCCAACATTTTCGCATGGCAGGGGCTCGAACCCTAACAGCTGATCAGTTAATTCGCATTGTGGCCACACGTCATCTATAAGATCGTAGGCACAAATCGGAGCTGAGTGAGTATCAAATTGTTGCTGCTCCTGTTGTATAAGAGGTAGATCGCCTGGGCAAAATCTCTGGTCAAAATTCAGGCAACTACCAGACCCCGTGGTGAGCAGCTGTGCAGTCAGCGCAGCCTGCCTCTCTGCAAACGTGCTCATGCTCCTTCCCACCTGTTGCTATTCAAACCAACAATCCATTACGTAAACCCAAGAATTGATTTTGCAACTTCATATCAGCTACTAGGTATTTATATATTACCGACAGTACAATTTCCCTCTTTTACAAAATCATGCAACACAGTAACGGCTTTGGTTTTTCCAACTGGAATGCAGAACGATTAGTATTGTATTTAATTTAATTTAATTTGTAGCAGGAAGAGGCTTACGGAAATTGTATGTGTCTTCTTGGCAATCAATGGGGGAAATAACTGTGATATGCTCTGGCTGAAGTTACGTGGTGACCCATGAGACATTTTAGGCATCGGGAGGGAAGATCTGAGCGCATCTTTGCCAAGATAGGGACTCAAGGTAAATTTTATTAGTGTGCCATAGGCAACGGATGATGATGATAGGTTGTTATGGTAAACGGCTTTGCTGTGTTACAGTTGCCCACTCTGTCTCCACTAGCATTAAAACATTAAGAGGTAATGGCTTTGGTATGACAGACATCGGCAGCTGCTGCGGCCTTTCTCAATACTATTTTAAACAAGGCGACGCACGCGTTCCAACATTGAAATTGAGTTTCAATATTTACGCCGTAAGGCGTTCTTGTAGTGGAGTTGAACCTATTGATTCTGACACAAGTCAGAAATCAAACGGACCACACTATTCCTTGGAGTTTCGTTGAAATCTAACGGAGGCAAGGGTCAAGCGATGGCTAGATGACACGTTCACTCATGAATTTCAACACGTCCTCTCATGCATTTTGTAAATTACTTTTTGGACAAGCACCACGACGACCTTTAGTAGGTTGAGTAGGTTTCAGTGTCTGTTTGAGTAGTTTCCTCTGCTCTCCCTATAAGGACAGGCAGATTCTTTGATCGCGGGATGTAGCTCTGGCATGCCATTTAGCCACTTTGAATAATGCTTTGGTAGGGGTACCAACTGCACGAGATGTTCTTATAGAAGTGATAGATGTGATTGAAGCTATTAGTAAAGGTTTGAGCCCTTCACCTTTGTGTCCCTTGAATATGGCAACTACTCTTCATAGGATTTCCAAAAACATGGAAAAAGTTTATATGTTCAAGAGCGATAGGTTGGGGTTTGTCAGGAAGCAAGATATGGCTATGCTCGTGAGTCTTGCCATGGGTTCTTTGCCTCATTGCTCTGCACAAGGCATATCCAATATTGCTTGGGCATTGTCTAAAATTGGCGGAGAAACTATTTATTTGTATGAGATGGATAGAATTGCAGAAGTTTCCATGACAAGAATGTCAGAGTTCAATACTCAAAATGTTGCCAATCTAGCAGGTGCATTTTCTTCTATGCAACATGCTACTCCAGGCCTGTTCACTAAATTGGCAAAGAGAGCATCTTGCATGGCAAGTTCTTTTAGGCCGCAGGAACTTGCACAATTACTGTGGTCATTTTCTGTTATGTACCATTCTGCAGATCCCTTGTTATATTCGCTTGAATCTATCTATAATTCAGATCAGAGGGAGGAATGTTGAGGGGCTAGGTTTGTAGGCGGAGTGAAGGAGCAGTGCACAGAAGCTTTTCCATTACGTCCTCCAGCATATAAAAGGAGCCAATCCTCAGCCGCTTCGCAGGCAGTTCACTGCAGAAATGGTCCGAGAGACCAGGCTCTATCTGCCATGCAATGAGGCTGAGCGGTGAAAAAATTTCATCTTCAGTCATGACAAGAAAAACCGTGTGCACAAGCATGGCAACATTTTCGCATGGCAGGGGCTCGAACCCTAACGGCTGATTAGTTAATTCGCATTGTGGCCACACGTCGTCTATAAGATCGTAGGCACAAATCGGAGCTGAGTGAGTATCAAATTGCTGCTGCTCCTGTTGTATAAGAGGTAGATCGCCTGGGCAAAAGCTCTGGTCGAAATTCAGGCAACTACCAGACCCCATGGTGAGCAGCTATGCAGTCAACGCAGCCTGCCTCTCTGCAAACGTGCTCATGCTCCTTCCCACCTGTTGCTATTCAAACCAACAATCCATTACGCAAACCCAAGAATTGATTCTGCAACTTCATATCAGCTACTAGGTATTTATATATTACCGACAGTACAATTTCCCTCTTTTACAAAATCATGCAACACAGTAACGGCTTTGGTTTTTCCAACTGGAATGCAGAACAATTAGTATTATATTTAATTTAATTTAATTTGTAGCAGGAAGAGGCTTACGGAAATTGTATGTGTCTTCTTGGCAATCAATGGGGGAAATAACTGTGATATGCTCTGGCTGAAGTTACGTGGTGACCCATGAGACATTTTAGGCATCGGGAGGGAAGATCTGAGCGCATCTTTGCCAAGATAGGGACTCAAGGTAAATTTTATTAGTGCGCCATAGGCAACGGATGATGATGATAGGTTGTTATGGTAAACGACTTTGCTGTGTTACAGTTGCCCACTCTGTCTCCACTAGCATTAAAACATTAAGAGGTAATGGCTTTGGTATGACAGACATCGGTAGCTGCTGCGGCCTTTCTCAATACTATTTTAAACAAGGCGACGCACGCGTTCCAACATTGAAATTGAGTTTCAATATTTACGCCGTAAGGCGTTCTTGTAGTGGAGTTGAACCTATTGATTTTGACACAAGTCAGAAATCAAATGGACCACACTATTCCTTGGAGTTTCGTTGAAATCTAACGGAGGCAAGGGTCAAGCGATGGCTAGATGACACGTTCACTCATGAATTTCAACACGTCCTCTCATGCATTTTGTAAATTACTTTTTGGACAAGCACCACGACGACCTTTAGCAGGTTGAGTAGGTTTCAGTGTCTGTTTGAGTAGTTTCCTCTGCTCTCCCTATAAGGACAGGCAGATTCTTTGATCGTGGGATGCAGCTCTAGCATGCCATTTAGCCACTTTGAATAATGCTTTGGTAGGGGTACCAACTGCACGAGATGTTCTTATAGAAGTGATAGATGTGATTGAAGCTATTAGTAAAGGTTTGATCCCTTCACCTTTGTGTCCCTTGAATATGGCAACTACTCTTCATAGGATTTCCAAAAACATGGAAAAAGTTTATATGTTCAAGAGCGATAGGTTGGGGTTTGTCAGGAAGCGAGATATGGCTGTGCTCGTGAGTCTTGCCATGGGCTCTTTGCCTCATTGCTCTGCACAAGGCATATCCAATATTGCTTGGGCATTGTCTAAAATTGGCGGAGAAACTATTTATTTGTATGAGATGGATAGAATTGCAGAAGTTTCCATGACAAGAATGTCAGAGTTCAATACTCAAAATGTTGCCAATCTAGCAGGTGTATTTTCTTCTATGCAACATGCTACTCCAGGCCTTTTCA
The DNA here is from genome assembly GCA_019776745.2 of Taxus chinensis. Taxonomy (NCBI): domain Eukaryota; kingdom Viridiplantae; phylum Streptophyta; class Pinopsida; order Cupressales; family Taxaceae; genus Taxus; species Taxus chinensis. The sequence goes on from CM034149.1 coordinate 218,738,972, forward strand.
CTAAATTGGCAAAGAGAGCATCTTGCATGGCAAGTTCTTTTAGGCCGCAGGAACTTGCACAATTACTGTGGTCATTTTCTGTTATGTACCATTCTGCAAATCCCTTGTTATATTCGCTTGAATCTATCTATAATCATTGAATAAAATGAATTTGTTAAAGAGTGTTGGAAACATTAAAATCATAATGGGCAATGGGTTTTGAGAGTTTTAATTGTTATTGAATCTAGATTTTTTGTTGTAAAATGTTGGAGCTTGCAGTGAGCTCGTTAATTACGCCGTAAGGCGTTCTCGTAGTGGAGTTGAACCTATTGACTCTGACACAAGTTAGAAATCAAACGGACCACACTATTCCTTGGAGTTTCGCGGATTTTGGTTCTCCTATGACGGGCAGCGACGCTCTGCGGCTCGACTGAAGTGTATGGAAACTTATGGAAATTCTGCAGCATTGGAAACAGATGTTGGTTCACCACTTTAGGGGGCGACAAGTTCAGATCAGAGGGAGGAATGTTGAGGGGCTAGGTTTGTAGGCGGAGTGAAGGAGCAGTGCGTAGAAGCTTTTCCATTACGTCCTCCAGCGTATAAAAGGAGCCAATCCTCGGCCGCTTCGCAGGCAGTTCGCTGCAGAAATGGTCTGAGGGACCAAGCTCTGTCTGCCATGCAGTGAGGCTGAGCGGCGAAAAAATTTCGTCTTCAGTCATGACAGGAAAAAACCGTGTGCACAGGCATGGCAACATTTTCGCATGGCAGGGGCTCGAACCCTAACGGCTGATCAGTTAATTCGCATTGCGGCCACACGTCGTCTGTAAGATCGTAGGCACAAATCGGAGCTGAGTGAGTATCAAATTGCTGCTGCTCCTGCTGTATAAGAGGTAGATCGCCTGGGCAAAAGCTCTGGTCAAAATTCAGGCAACTACCAGACCCCGGGGTGAGCAGCTGTGCAGTCAGCGCAGCCTGCCTCTCTGCAAACGTGCTCATGCTCCTTCCCACCTGTTGCTGTTCAAACCAACAATCCATTACGTAGACCCAAGAATTGATTTTGCAACTTCATATCAGCTACTAGGTATTTATATATTACCGACAGTACAATTTCCCTCTTTTACAAAATCATGCAACACAGTAACGGCTTTGGTTTTTCCAACTGGAATGCAGAACGATTAGTATTGTATTTAATTTAATTTAATTTGTAGCAGGAAGAGGCTTACAGAAATTGTATGTGTCTTCTTGGTAATCAATGGGGGAAATAACTGTGATATGCTCTGGCTGAAGTTACGTGGTGACCCATGAGACATTTTAGGCATCGGGAGGGCAGATCTGAGTGCATCTTTGTCGAGACAGGGACTCGAGGTAAATTTTATTAGTGCGCCATAGGCGATGGATGATGATGATAGGTTGTTATGGTAAACAGGCTTTGTTGTGTTACAGTTGCCCACTCTGTCTCCGCTGGCATTAAAACATTAAGAGGTAACGGCTTTGGTATGACAAACATCCGCAGCTGCTGCGGCCTTTCTCAATACTATTTTAAACAAGGCGACGCACGCGTTCCAACATTGAAATTGAGTTCCAATATTTACGTCGTAAGGCGTTCTTGTAGTGGAGTTGAACCTATTGATTCTGACACAAGTCAGAAATCAAACGGACCACACTATTCCTTGGAGTTTCGTTGAAATCTAAAGGATGCAAGGGTCCAAGCGATGGCTAGATGACACGTTCACTCATGAATTTCAACATGTCCTCTCATGCATTTTGTAAATTACTGTTTGGACAAGCACCACGACGACCTTTAGTAGGTTGAGCAGGTTTCAGTGTCTGTTTGAGTAGTTTCCTTTGCTCTCCCTATAAGGACAGGCAGATTCTTTGATCGCAGGGATGTAACTCTGGCATGCCATTTAGCCACTTTGAATAATGCTTTGGTAGGGGGTACCCGACTGCACGAGATGTTCTTATAGAAGTGATAGATGTGATTAAAGCTATTAGTAAAGGTTTGAGCCCTTCACCTTTGTGTCCCTTGAATATGGCAACTACTCTTCATAGGATTTCCGAAAACATGGAAAAATTTTATATGTTCAAGAGCGATAGGTTGGGGTTTGTCAGGAAGCGGGATATGGTTGTGCTCATGAGTCTTGCCATGGGCTCTTTGCGTCATTGCTCTGCACAAGGCATTTCCAATATTGCTTAGGCATTGTCTAAAATTGGCGGAGAAACTATTTATTTGTATGAGATGGATAGAATTGTAGAATTCTCCATGACAAGAATGTCAGAGTTCAATACTCAAAACGTTGCCAATCTAGCAGGTGCATTTGCTTGTATGCAACATGCTACTCCAGGCCTGTTCACTAAATTGGCAAAGAGAGCATCTTGCATGGCAAGTTCTTTTAGGCCGCAGGAACTTGCACAATTACTGTGGTCATTTTCTGTTATGTACCATTCTGCAGATCCCTTGTTATATTCGCTTGAATCTATCTATAATAACTGGATTAAAAAAAATGCCAAACACATGGACTCCAATGCGAATGCTATGGACTGTACTACTGAAGGTGGGGAATCTGGTCAAAATCATTTTGAACTAAATAGCGAGGCCAAGATCCCGCAGATGGAGTTCAATGATCCATTTGAAAATCAATATGAAAATGATATTGTGGAGACTGTTGAAGATTTGAGTTTGATGACTATTATGAAATAGCTGAAAGTAATTCAGCTCTGCAGGTTTCTACAAGGCCCCTGTTCAATGACTTCACAAGGGACCAACTAGAAGTTGTGGCATGGTCTTACACGGTTCTCAATCAAATGAGCTGCTCATTATTTTTTTATATTTGGAGATCAATGCTTGAATTTGAATCCCAGAGAATATCACCACAATACCGTGAGGATGTTATGTTTGCATAGTAGTTGCACCAGATAAACCAATGTTTGAAACTAGAATATCCTCATCTTGGGCTATCAGTGGGAACTGAGTTTGAGAACAGAGTCGCAAAAGCTTGTAAAATAAAAATATTTAATGAGAAAACAACTTCATTGTTACAGAAGGAAGTAGGACGCCTCCTTGTGAGCACAGGTTTTGATTGGGAGCAAGAATACTTTGTAGATGGATATACTCTAGATGTGGTAATTTACATCACAAAAATGTTGGGTTGGAGATTTATGATCCATCCCACTTTTCACGAAATAAAAGTGCGTCCCTTATACAAGACAAGACTATTTACTAATAGCACAACAAGGCATTTTTTTTAATATCAATTATAGCATGTCAAGATAACTTATTTTGAAGAATTGATGGCACCTTTGGATGTTCACAGACTGACATATATGTAACATATTTGTAACATTTTCATCAAGAATCCCTCTTGGTCCTACCATGCTCAAGCATCGTTACTTGGCTTCTGCCGGTTGGCATGTTGTATCCTTGTCCTGGCAAGAAGTGAGTTTTTGACTAGCTCTTCCTCTTGTGACAGAATTGCATGCATGAAGCACATCTATAGGGAATTTCTTTAATTTTTGGCATGTGTTTCTATGTCAACATAAATACCGGGGATAAATTCACATTGTAAAATGCTTTAGGTAATCTGTATCTATCACGATTATATCCAATATGGATCATGTTTTTTCCATGTATAGTAGCAAGCCTTAGGATATATTGTCATAAGGCCTTTCACTAGACCTTATAGATGCTTCTCTTTTCGTATACAAGTCACCTGAAATGCACATTTTTTATTTATTTTGATAAGCATCATTATATTGTGAATAGAAAATTTACACGATAAACTATTAAAGCTAAATTCATTGTTCTAAGAACAATAATGTTATACAAATATATCATAGCATACCATAGGTATCAAAATTCTAAGTGAGATCATAAAACATTATGTATCCTTGAACCAAATTGTTTAGTTGAAGTATGTACAATCCAAAAAACCCATAGTCATAAGAAATTACATTGTGAAAGGAAAATTTACACAATCAGATGTTAAAGCTTAATTCATTGTTATGAGAACAACAGTGTTACATAAACATAACATATCATAGCATACCATAGCTATCAAACTTCTAAGTAAGCTCGTAAAAAAATTATGTATCCTTGAACTCAAATTCATCTCAGGAAGTATGTACAATCTAAAAACCCATAGTCGTAAGAAATTAGGTACAGTTCAAAGGGAAGTGCGGATGTGGTATTATGTGCTCAACCACTGCACATGCATGATCCACCATCTTCTCATTGTTAGGAGGGGAGTTTGCAAGTTCTTGTTGGATATCTGCATGTCCAACAAGAAGGCTATTGGATGAAATGCTTGTCACTGATATATAGGGCTGTGGTTTTTTTGTGCACGGGCTGAGCGATATTTCTATCAACTCCATTTGATTTCACTGACCACATGATTTTTTCCTACTGTTTTGTAGGCAATGAATCCTCATCCTTGCCACTATAAGCTTGCTTTTGTAGGAGCCCAATCATTTGTGCATTCTGAGTGCTGGTATGTTACTGGTGCTTGATAATTTGAGCTTCTTGAGAGGTTAATGTTGTAAATAAAACTGTCATAATATGATAAATCACTTCATGAAAACCCTCAATTCTATAGCAACTAGAGATGGGGAAGATGAAGGTGAAGGATTTTTTTGTTTTTGAATAAGGATGGTTGAGGTTGGATAGATGGATGAGTTTTACTTAGGAACTTGTCTAAATGCAGAGCTTTTGTGGGAGCTATAAGTTTCTTTTAACTTGTTGATTGTTACTCCTGTATTTATCACGCTTTTTAGCCTGCAAGGCTCTAGAAATGGATTCCAGATTAGGGTGAGAACTATCAATAACATAATTTTGAAGAAATGCCACTGGATAACTTTCCTGTCACATGAATGAAGAGTGTTGAGGAGCGTGTGAATATAGTTGCAGGGACTAGCATGATATCATGGCAAAGTGTTTTTTATTTAGGAAGGTTAGTGAAGGTTTTAAGTGGAGGGACCTCGAGGACTGTATTTTGCAGTTGTTTTTTCCGCCTGTGAGAGGTCATTTCAACATCGAAGGAAACAACATAAGGTTTCTGACAGGAGTGAAGTTGTGAGATATATGCACCATTGACATTGAATTGCTCTCTCTTATGGAATTTTTTATTTGCAGAGGTCTGAATATAACAAGAGCATTGTAAAATACCTACTAGTAACATCTAATGAGGTTGGACATGGAAAAAAGTTATGATGTCTTGGGAATGTTTTCTTCATGATTCATGATATCAGGAATATCAATGGTCTTGATTCCTTCCCTAGAATTTCCTTACCCATCCTACAAGGGTGTTTTTTGTAGTTTTCCCATAATCCTGACCAAAAATATTTTCTGAGTTCTTAAAGATGCTTTGGCAAGTATTTGTTGACATTAGATTTTTCTATCGGCTGAAACCATGGATGGTACTCTGGATCAACATATCTAGGCATGCCTTGCGTAGCAGTGGTAACATGGAACATCCAAGAAATGTATGCTTTCAACATATTGCACAATATCATTCATATTAGTTCGAGGAGAGGTGTATTCTTATTTGCAGTGTAAGTTCATAATGAAAAAAAAACGTATTCAAGAAATTCATGGAAATAGGAGGTCAACATATGGATAATTCAGACAGAAAACTGGAGGTCAAGAAGGCAATCCTTCTACACACAAATGTAGACCAATGGCTAATCTTCACTAAATATGCACCCGGTCAATGTCGGTCAACGCATCATGACCATCCATTTCACAATAGACAGCCACGATGTGTTGACCAAAATTGACGAGGTGCATATTAAGTGAAGGGTAGCCTCTTGGAGGGAGAATTTCTTTAATAGCCAATTGTTCAAGGTCTTCAACTTGTGTTGATTGATATTCACTATTCACAATTTTTATGTTTCATTTGATTTGACCCTTATTCAAAGTTGATTCTACCTACTATTATTAGAGTTGTGGTCAATTTCTATCCTAGATATTAGCAAATAAGTTTGGTTGAGAGTGCAACATGGTGATCTGCATTATATCACCTATTTCAATCATGGTAGACTAATTCATTATAAATTGAACAAGAGCAATGCCGCTCTAGATCATGTTGGGTGCATGACATTTTAAGACTTCAAGTTGTAATACCTAAATAAGTTTGTTATATTCGCAACCATTTAAGTATTTCAGTATTTAGTTGACTACTCTGAGTAGCTGCTTTATTCTATTCAAAATGATAGGAATAGATAAACAGTTACTTTTTTAATATGAGTTTTGAATTCGTATGCATGAATAAAACATGTAAATTTTACTAACATTATCATGGAGCATTTATTTGGAGACCCTTTGAAGATTTATCACGATAAATTACATCATGCTTTACTTCACATTTTTGTAATCATAACTGCAGGTTTTGGTCGGGTTGTGGAGACACTAAAGGCAATGGAGAGGTGACTTGCAAAATCTTATAACAAATACATTTGTCTACTGTTTCTGAATTTTCCTCTTTGTAAAAATAACTTTCATATGCAATGTATCTTTTACTTTGTGGATTTTATAACTATAGGGTTTTAAATATAGTGCTTCTTCTTTATATATTTTAAACCATCGCTTAACAGATATTCGTTTTGGTTCATTCATACACTCATTTATTCATCATGCTCACTAATCAACCCAAAATCCATCTACATACAATTACTACTACATTTCCTACCCACGTTGTGTTCCACTACATAGGAAAATATAACTCACATTATGGAACAAAAAACCCTCCGATCCCTTACGACGTCCACATCGCACGCTCCATCGCACGATTGCTAGTTTATTGCAAACCATGCTCTAACTAGTTTTCAGATAAAGGCCGTAGAAACCACTAACAAATGGAACTGGTTTATGTATTGAGAACCCCGTAATTAACACTTGTCATTTCGTACATGCATGGTTATCTTCCTCCTCCTCGCATAATCTAGCATTTCTAGCTTTTCTATTTTTATCAGTGTTGAAAATCAAATTTAAAAATAAATTAATAATCTTACAGTGAAATAAATGAGACATAGTATCTAAAAGAAAATTTTACCATTTTTTACACAACTAGAAAAGTAACCTTGAATGTAAACACTACTCCCAAATTGCCTCATAAAATGGTTGAAAAAACTATGATATTACTACTAGCTATTGAAGCCACACGGTTGGCAAGTCAAACTCAAAATGTAGTGACAACTACCTCTTGACAACCTTGCAAAATCTTAATAAATCATATTTTTAATGAGGCACAAAATTTCTCTATAAATCCCAAAATAAGAAAATCAAGCTTTGATCATTTTCCTTGTCACATGGAGTATTTCACCAAACCATGGGTTGTTCCTTGAATGTTCATTTGAACCTTTTTCATCATGCATTTAGAATTCCAATGGACCAGTTGACAGCTTTTTACAAGTGCTAAAAACTAAAAGACTAGTTTGGTTTTGATCTGTAGTTTAGGCCCTGGGTGGAGAAATCAAACTTGGCCTTCGCATACCTGTAGTATTTATCCATAGAAACCACTGCCAATCCTTAATTTAAATAAAATCACTTTGCAACTTGCTATTTTTTCAAGAGGGTTTTGTAGGCCTATGGTTGTTGGGAGATGAGGACATTCGAGTGCAATTACGATTGGTATCTTCGGAAAGATGAGTGCCAATTAAACCCAGTTCTCCAGTTTTGGGTTCTGTCATCTCTGAGTGTTTCCATGTATATAAGGGAGTACATGGAGATTTGGATCCTTGTGTATTTGAGTCTCAGAGATTATTTTTAAAAGAATATTTTTGAGCCACTTGGATAAATTTGATTCTTTTGGGAGTTTGTATCAAAATGGGGAACATTTTCGTATGACCTTATTCAAGAAAAATATCAATCGAGAAATCCTTTAAACGCTAATATATGACTATAGAAAACTTTATTTTGACACTTGTTTTGAAAATAAATTGATTTTAGAAATATGGTATTTTCTCTCTCCTCTATCTACCTATCTCTTTAGCTTTGGAAATGAAATGAAATGGAATTTCTATTTCTTACTCTCCTTAGAAGTGTGTTTATTATTGTTTTCATTATGATTGGAAAACTATGAAATTGTGAATTGTGATAGATTGTAGGTAGATTCCATGCCAACATTAGTGTTGATCATGTGGTGGTTACAAGTACAAGTACAAGGGGAAAGTGAAGTGTTACTTGTATTTTTCATATTAAAGGGTTACCTTAAAAACAATGTAATTGTATGGGATATATCAACGATATTGTTGTAAATATAAATGTTATCATTGTTCTCTATGATGAATGTGATATTGTTAGCATATTGAGAAAGTGTACTATTTTCATACTTAGTTATACTTGTATTTTTTTTACCATTCACATACTTATTCATACTTATGTATGTTCATTTAAAAAAATGAAGTGATTGCATCATGTTGCAATGGAAAACGATGTAAGATAATTCTTTATATATATTATCTAAATCATTCTAGGAGATGGATTTTGAAATCTTGTTATTTAAAACTGATAGTATCATTGTCATTTTGGATGTTGCTTGTACTAGTAAATTGAGGGTAACAATTGAAAATGGTGTATTTTACCTTGTTTCTAATGATGTGTTAATCTAGGAAATCCTTAGTCTGTAAGAAAAATAACAACTAGTATTTACGTGTTTCCCTGTTGGGTGGAAAATGACAATTAAACTTATAGTATGAAAAATTAACCCTTACGGTATAGAATGGTCCCCTTGAGATTACCATTGTACCCTTGTTTCCATAGTGGGATTGAAAACCTTAGTCAACTTTTAACCGTGTTGTTTATCATTGCTATATTGAGATTAGGTTTTACTATATGCCAAACAAATGGGTCTTACTTGTGTTTCCTTGACCATTTTGTGAAGGTGAACATTGCACCTTGCCCATCCTTCACTCGTTACACTTGGGAATGTTCCTTTTTCCCCTCATGTATAAATTGTCTACTTCAGGTAAGAAACTAAAATATTTTCTACTGGTGTCAGGTTCACATTGTGAAGAAACCATGTTGTAGCATTTCTAGGTCTTAGGAATAGAGGTTTTATCTTGGCTAGTAACATCAAAATATATTGGGGTTTTACGAAGATTTTGTGAGCTAAATATGGTTGTACACTCTAGTATTGACTTATAGTAGGGCCTATATTTCTTTAAGTAAATGGAAATAAATTAATCCTAAGACCAATTAAGAAGTTTAATTATCGTTAAAACCTATAATTTATCTCATAGTTACCGATATTGAATTCTTAAAATGATGGATTAGAAGTAATGTCAAATTTGAGACTTATCACTTTAACGCAATGCAAACCCTCTCAACGTTAACAAAGGTATCCTAATTTTGGGAACAAGTGGATTATGAATCTTATACGTATTATGAGTGTTGTAAACCAAGTAGTTAAATTACATAGTTATTCGTAATAACTTGAAATTGATTAGAGTGTATCCTTAGTGTTAAGCGTTATAATGAAAGAGGAACTTGAGAATCTATGCACTTAGACCTAATATTCCATCTATTACATCATGTGAATTTATCTTTTCTTACAATAAAGGTAAAATACAATACCAAGTTAACATGCTCTTGAGTAATGAATCCTTAGAACAAGTTTAGTCGACGTTTAAAATGTTCCTTCTAACAATTGAGTTATACAATTTGTTTTCTATAAGATAAAATTCTAAATTATATGGAACCATTATAAGTTAAGTGTTAAACGAAAGAAAGGAAGAGTAGTCTAGAGAAAAGGAAAATGTATGTTTACATGTTAAGGACTCTTCAAACTTTTAAGGTTAAATCATGAAATATGATTATAATAAATATGTATCCATGAAAATGTGGTGTTGTGGAAAGTACATATACGTGATGTTAATTTTGTGATTGGGTCATTGTTTTGTACTTGTTCATTTATAAAAGTGGGGTATTGATTTGTATTTTATGTCATCTTGTTATTAGCATGTTCTTCATGTTAGTGTAAATGTCACATGCGATGTTGAGTAGTTCTTGTGAGACTTAGTGGTGTCATGTGGTGTATCAAGTAATTGAAAGTGAAACAAAAAATATCCTGGTATATTTTGTCTTATGTTTTGGTCCCATATGTGTGGGTGCTACATCACCCATATCCTCAAAAGGGATGTTACTTTTCAAAGGGGTCTAGAATGCCAACAAGCCTTTTCACAGTTGAAACAATACTTGGCCAATTGACTTGTGCTAATGCCACCTATCTCAGGTGAACCCATTTTTCTTTATACCACTCAGTCTTATCTAGTCGTGTTCTTAGCACAATATGACACTCAACAAAAAAAATATTCGTCTATTACCTCATCCGTACTCTCATATATTGCAATATTAACTACCTTTGAATTGAGAAAGCATGTTTGGTCATAGTCTTCACTTGCCAAAATCTTTTCCACTACTCACTGAAAAATAAAACTAAACTCATTTCCGAAGTTGAACCTATCAATTACCTCCTATCCAAACCCACTATTATTAGAAGGATGGCCAACTAGATCATATTAATCACCAAGGTTTACATCGAATATGTCAATCAAAAAGTAGTGAAAGGACAAGTGCTTTTTGATCAAATTCTAAAAGCACCATTACCAGGTACTGAACCACTGATTCTAGACTTGTCAGATGCATCAATTTTATATATCGAATAATATTCTACCTAGAAAATCTACTTTGATATGTCGTTCACAATTCGTGGATTGGGGGAAAGAGTCATCCTTGTTACCCCTAGTGGTGATCTTATCCCACAAGATTTCATAACCAAGTTTCCTTGCACAGATAATATTATTAAGTATGAATCCCTCATTGCTAGTTTAAAATTTTCTATCAAACATAATTTTAAACAAGTTGAGGTTATAGGCAACTCACAACTAATCATCAAAAAAGTTAATGATGATTACAATGTTATAGATGAGAATATTAATCCATATACACATATGGTAATTATCCCGAGAGAATAATTTGTTCAAATAACCTTCTAACATGTCCCACGAACATAGAAAAAAATGTCAAATACTATGGATTCTATCGGATCTTTTCTTCGACTATCTCTAGACAACTGATATTTTCAATTCCTCGTTGATTATGTAACAGTCCCTTCTTACGAAATGCTGAAATCATGTTTGGTATGTGGAGTTGTTTTTCTATTTTCCGCTTGGTACCTAGATATATATAATTACTTACAATATGGTACCTTCCCACCTGACATTTCCCACTCAAAAAAATTAACCCTTATCGAATGAATAATGTGTTACACCCTCCTTAGGGGAACTCTCCATCTTTGAGGCTATGATGGACTTTGTTACGGTTTTTAAATTCAAAATAGGCTATCCAAGAACCGGAAGAGGTACATGAATTCATTTGTGGTTCCCATACAAGTGGAATGGTTCTAGCTGAAAAACTTATGCGTGTGGGCTACTAGTTTTGTACTATGGAAACATATTTCTACCAATACATGTGTAAATGTATCTTCTGTCAAAAACATGGCAACTTGATCCATGTGTCATCTCAATCTTTGTAATCTATCACTACACCATATCCATTTTCGAAATGGGGGCTCGATATTATAAGGAATCTCACACCTACTTCATCTGATGGCCATAAGCATATCATCACCAAAACTGAATACTTTACCAAATGGGTGTAGGTTATTCATATCACATATGTTAAAGGCTCTCATATATCCAATTTTATCATGAATCACATAATTTTTTCGTTACATCATCCCTTCTACTATTATCTTCGAAAATGGAAAATCCTTTAGAAACAAGGAGGAGATTGTGTCAGTGCTTTAAAATCCGTTAAAATTGGTCCACCCCTTATTACCCTTAAGGTAATGGGAAATTTGAGGCCACTTCAAAACCCATTGTTTATATTATGGAAAATCTGGTTAGTAAAACATGTCGTATTTGGTGCCTATAGATCCATCTTGCCCAATGGGCTTACCATACTTCCATCCACACACCTACAAGTTCTAGACCATATTCCCTTGTTTTTGACAATGGAGCCATAATTACCTTAGAGATCGATCTTCCTTATTTTTGAATATCCCTAAAATATTATCTGGATATGAAGAGAATTGCAGAGTGGCTAGATTATAACATCTTGAGTTTCTGGATGAAAAATACCTCCATGCCTTAGATCACCTCAAAGTGTATAATAATCAAGTCTATACTAGCTAAAATAAGTACATCATCCCTCTTGAATTTGAGGTAGGAGATCTTGGTCATAAATGAAACCAATTTAATAGCACCAACAAATGTGAAAAGAATGGAAAATTTGAACCTAATTGGTTAGGTCCATACATCATGGTTGATAAATTTGGTTTAGGAGCTTATAAAATCACTCTTACCAATGGCTAAGAGATTTGGGATCCCATGAATTTCATGCATCTCAAATGTTTCTATATCTAAGCGCAGAGACATTCCAAACAATAAAAAAATTAAAAAAATTAAAAAATTAAAAAATAGTAAAGATAAATAATTTTGTACAAATGTGAAAACTACACAATGTGGCACTTTGGGTAGGTCCTTTGGTGAAAACCAATTTCTAGCGTCATAGGAGGATTTAGTTGTTCACAAGCACCTTGCACTTAGAGGTATTATCATTACTTCTAATGTTTTTTGGAGGTGACAAGGACTAAGAGGGGGACGTGAATCAGTCCCAATTGTGCTTCAAGCCCTAATCACACAACCTCATGTAAAACACACATCAAAACATATATCCTTCTCAATGAAATATGAAAAATGAAAGAATCACAATGATATACATATAAATCCACTTAGATTGATAATGAAATCAGATCCACACACTTATATAAATATTCAAATCAGATCACAAGAGTAATGCCTTCAACAAAGATAAAAAAAGGTACAACTAAAATGTATGAAGATGAACAATGTAGTCACATGAATATCCAAGAAAATATACTTATTCAAAAAGTGATTACAAATCAATATCATATCTGAATATACCTTAGAAACCTACAAATTACATCAGCATGTTATGAATATAGCATCCAAACAAAAGCATCCAAATCTGTCCTCCTTCTCTAACTCGCTCTCAAGGAAACAAATTTTTTTATCCTTGCTCAAATTCTCCTCATGAAAACTCAACCAGATGTTTTCTTAGAGTGTAATTCCATTTTTTTTTTGGCTAGGCCCAAAGGGTTTTGCTTTACAGGAAAATGTTTCTTCAAAAGAAGATAAAAGGGGTTTCAAAAGACTAGTATCATTGTACCCAAAAACCCCATTTTATAGCATTTCCTTGATTCAAATTAAAAAGAGGTCAGTTTTCCCTCAACTTTCACAACTATACCAGCCTAAAAACATCCCATAAGGATCACTATAACATTCACAATTTACCCATATAGGTCAGCCTAGCAAAAACACTTCATCCATGCACCAAAAATCCCAAAACTCCTTGCATTAGGATGACAAAAAACTCCTAATCCCAAAACCATTTTTGTTAAATATATAAAAAATCATTACACATGTTTAAAATAACATTTAAACATCATATATGATCTCAATTTAGCTCATACAATCAAATTATTTCGTTTACTGGGCCCAGTGCTCTTTGCACTTCTCAAAACAACTATTTCCGAAACCCTTCAGCACCCTAGAAACTTAATTATTCCACCAAATGCCTTAAAATAAATAAAAATATGTCATGTACCCACTTGAAGGAAATTATAGAGCCTTTATAACACCTCTAATAAAGTTCTAATCCTTGAAACAATCTTCTTTTCAAACCACATAAACTCTTGTATTCACCAAATCATCCTGCCCAAAACTTTGTTTCCAAATATTAGCTGATAAAAACACTTATACAAACATTCAAGACCTAAAAATGGATTCATAATATGAAACATTAATCCCTCTTCACATATCATGATATAGAAATTAATTCCCTATCTATCTTATGCTTCAAACAACTCTAAACTTATAGCAAAACATATATTGTCATAAACTAGAAATAAACTTCCTGTCAAAAGAATGACCTAAAAAAATCATCAAAAAACCTCATCATAAGGAAAACCTGATATCAATGGAAATATATTTGATTCATCTTTCCAAAAAAAATTTAATCAGCTCAAAATTCTACCTGTAGCTCCTGTTATGGCCATTTTACTCAGAACTGCTTTTTATGGCCTCAAAACTGCCCTTTGAATAATCAGCCTGAATGGAGCTAAACTTGCATTTTTTAATTATAAAAATGATCTAAAACCTTCATATACATTAATAAAAAATCTCATACATTCCATAACATCAATTAATCTCATACCTCATTTGGACACATTTTCCACAAACTGGAACTCTTCATAAATGAGCATTTTTAGGTGGGGCCCACATACTATCAAAAGTTCTATCCTATTATGGAAATCCTAAAGATTCCTTTACAAAATCCAATCATCACTTTTTCACTAGCAATCAAAACAGGATTAGTATACTCACTTTTCTGTGAGTCGCTCCTAGCTAGGGTTTAGCTAGGGTTTCAAACCACTTTATCTTCTTAACGATCGTTCATAAAAATGTGACGATCAAACAACCGTATTATTTTTTAAAAAACTTCATAATTGACCTAAATCTATATGAAAAATAGCTCATGTCCCCATGAAAATCATACAGTCCACAAAGAGCATCAGAATATCAACTTATGTCATAAAAACACATTGTTTCTTACCCGATTTTTCCAAAATTTGCATAACTTACAATTCCTTCATCAAAATGACCTAAACCTTGGCATGAAGCACCATGAAAACATATTATACATGTCCATAATCACCACATAGATATTATACTCTTTAAAATCTCCAGCCACAACAACTTACCCATGCTAAATTACATGTTATCAACTATTTTCTTCCTAATGACCTCAAATATGCAATGAATGCAAACCTAAAACTTACCATAAACCTTAGTAACTATTAAAACATTGTTACCATGCTTCACCATGATTGATTAGGCCAAAATATCACACATCCTTACCATTCTGCATGTTCCAGGGCTAGAAAAAATTCTGGAATGACCTGACTCAACCATGAATAGACCATGTTGACCACATAAAAACCCATAAAAACTCATGAAACATCATATAAACCATGTTTGGACTCATGAAACACTTCAAAAAGCTAAAGAATGCTCATACCTTGATTTAGCCTAGTAAACCAAATAGTAGGGCCACTTAGAACACTCCAAAACTTGAAATCAACCTTCATGCTTGACATCTGATTGACACTTGATAGGGATTAATAGATCATAATGATGTTATTTTCCATCAATGGGGGTTGAAATCTATTATCATGCAAATGTGCAACCAGCAAATTGACAATTTCAAAGCATGAAAACTATATCCTTGTGTTAATTTTTTCAAGTTTTACCCTTCCAAAGTGCCCCAGGTCTACCTATTCAGTCCGAGTGGCCTCCAAATTGATTTTAGATCATCCCCCTAGTTAATTTAGGAAATTCCAATCACTCCCCCGAGGTGATTTTAGGATTTCATTGAAAAATACGAACTTCCGGAAGTTATGGGAAGGGTTATCACCGGCCTTCCTAGGACTAGAGTAACCCCATGGAGTGAAACAAAAAATTCAAACAAGACAAAAAGGTGAATCGAAGGCCTAGGAACATCAAGGAATTTATTTAGGAAGATTCGTGAAGGATCCAGAGAAGTTGGGATAATTTCATTAAAATCAAGGTTCACAGGCCTAGGCAGTACACATGCCAAAACAGTTGTTGAGCTTCCAAAGGTGATTCCAAGAGCTCCAAATGGAGTTAGGAGATAACCAAAACATTTTTAAAAAGGGAATTCCATTCCCTACAATATGGTGAAATTATGTTTTCCACAACACTTTGGCGCAATGGGTTTGCAAGTAGTTTTTCTCATACACAAGTGGAGTACCAAATCAAAACTCCACTTTTTTAGGGATAAAATGGAGGAATAAATACCTGAAACTCCTATCATTGGATTCCAAATGCCGTTTACAATCAATATTATATAAAGTTTCATCACAACCCTCTATCAGGAGCTCAAGTTATCACTGTTTTAAGTTTCCCTCTTGGAGCGAGTTCGGGAGTTAGCCGAATTTTGGAAGGAAACATGTTAGCTCCAGGAGCTTGGAAATATTTTTTTCACTCAAATTCATTAAGGTTAGGAACATCAAGGTTGTAAAAAATGTGCCTAACCCCCATAAGCCCTCTAGAACCTCATGCAACCTCCAGGATCACAAGTTCAGCCCCCAGGTGCTTGTAGGAACTCAAATCCTTCATCGTTGGATTGTTGCCACATGTCATCGCTTGGTGCACCATGCAAATTGATGTCCCTTTGAGGTCAAGGAAATAAAGGTTGGAAAAATGTGCTCAGCACCTAAGGATACTTCTAGTCATCCATGTGACCAGCTTCCAGCCCCTCATTGCTTTAAAGCTACTTTTTTTGGCCTTAATCCCCAGCCGTCGGACCTCCACCACATATCAAGTTGAGGCGTTCAATGAAAATTGATGTCCCTCATGTCCCTTTGATGTGAGGAACACAAGGACATGAAAATTCACCCAACTCAAACTCAAACATTTGAAAAAAATTCTAACTATTTACCACTACTTGCTACTTCTCACTGCTAGAAGAAAAGTTACAAAGAACACCTCAGTCCACCATTGTTGCTTTGAACCAGCTCCGCCATGGAAAAAAAACCTTCCACTCCATGAATATGCATAGGTTTCAAAGAAGAGATTTATTGAAAGATCCAGAGGAATAAATAATGAAAGAGAAGAATGAAGGAATTCTTTAGAAACCTCCATTACCGTGAAACGAAAATTTGAACATATATTGCAAGCCAGTGCATGAAACGAAGAACCTTCTGTTCCTGAGTTATTCACTCTCAAAGGCCATTAAAAAATCACCTTAAAACATCCCATTCTAATCAAGGAATGCTCACAACAAATAAATTTCACTTCCGGCTCCACGAAGAACAAAGCTCAATTTCCCATCAAATCGACAACCAGATCGAAGAGAAATTTCACCAGTGAGACAAGAAGGAAAAACCTATCGCAATGAAGGTCATTTCATCGTAAATGGACAAAAAAATTAAGATCTAAAAATTTCAAGCTCCATTAATGGATGCGATGACACAGTAGTGGAAAAAATTAGTGAGCTATCTCTCAACTTCTCAAGGTTCCAGCGGGTGAAATCGCACGGAAATTGGAGGGAATGATCATTGAAAAATCTAGTTTTGCATGAACTAGTATTTGTGCCATGAAGTCCCTATTTTTTTAGGGATATGGAGGAATGAATTTTTACCAGAATTCTGCCTTATCTCGTGAAGAATATCAGTGAAAAAGGAAGTGATCTACCTCTTCACTTCTCAGGGTTTCAGTGGGCAAAATCGCAGAAAAATTGGAGGGAATGATCATTAAAATATCTAGTTTCATGTAAACTAATTTTCATGCCATGAATTCCCTATTTTTTAGGGATATGGAGGGATGTGTTTTTTGTCAGTATTCTACCCCCACCAATGAAAATATAATTTTCCAATTTTTTTAGATGAAGGAATTTCTCAAAATTCAGTTTGTGGAACCCCAGAATAAAAACCAAAATCTCAAGACCTTGTTTTGTTGCAATCTGACATCTGTAGAGTACTTACTAAAAAGAATAGGCCTTCATACATAGGAGAATACTACTTTTGGTAAACCACCATCTGAATAGGCTGCAAAGAAGGCGGTGAGCACAGAGGGTGTATCCCAGGAAAAGTCATCAAAAATGTCACCTCGGTCTGCAATCGACACTTACTAAAAATAGTAAGTGGTTCCACAAACCCCATCTATAAATAGCTAGTTGGTCCAAAAGGAAAGAGGAACATAGTAATAATAAATAATTCAAGCTACCATAGCCAGTTGAGGTTGGTAAAAGCTAACTATGACCCTTACTAAAAATAGTAAGTTGCCCCATGTGTACTTACTAAAAATAGCAGGTTGTTCTCAAAGGGAAAGTTTGGCACAACGAGACATTGAGGGATAATCATTCAGGTCAATATCACCATTTAAGGTCCAGAAAGGAAAAATCTTACACTTACTAAAGATAGTAAGTTGTCCCTTCCAAATATAGTAAGTGTCAAGGAAACATGAATTTCAAGTGCACAAGTTGGTCTAGGTTCTTAGGTATAATCAATCATGAAGAGATGGCAGTTTTTCATGGTTTGGAACAATCATCTCATATTACAAAGTACGGCATCACAAGGCATATCATGTGAATTCATCTTCATCACTTAAGGAGCCGGGTGATTCAAAGAGAGTTGATCATAATGATTTCAATGAGTCATAGAGTTCATCAACCAAGTTTCAAGGAGATTCATCATGGGCATAGTATGTGTTCATCTCATCCTTGTAGGGTAAACCTCAAAACAATGTTTCCAAACAATCATTCTACGGTCCAGGATTTTTCGGTCATTACTAGATTGGGAAAATGATTCAAAGTTATTCAAGGGAGCAATCTTCATAAGTGTAGAAGATCACCAGTGGCATAACTCTTCGCTTAAATTTCATGATTGCATCAAGGAATTCAAAGAATTTGATCATGAGGAGTGTTTTCCCTTCATTCCTTCCTTCTTCCTCTCTTTCCCTCTCTTCTTTATCTCTTCATTATAATTCTTTGCTATATGGCATTATTGTATTTCATCTTATTCACTTAAGTGACCTATTTTAAATTTGTGAAAATTATCTTCTCAAAATTATAAGGGAAATACTTAATTCATGGAAAATGAAAGGTCATGAGTGGAATATGGAAACAAAGAGTCATGTGAGGGAGGTGAAAGGAAAATTCAGATTGTTATAAATTGGGATGGCTTTTCCATTCCAAGGGATTCCATATTTTGGAAGATCTCTTACTATGTAGCATTGTGATAGCTTGGTTGAAGCTTTGTATTCATCACTACACATGGAATAAAAGCTACACTTCTTCTATTTCCCTTTCTTGTTTTTCCTATATTTCTCTCTTTCATAAAATTTGCAAGTAGAGTTGATCCTGTATGGAATTGGAGAGGAAGTTGGTGTCTTAACTCATTGGTCCTGCTAGCTTCATTGTGCTTTCCTCTTTATTGAAGGTTGAACTACTCCGGTTACTGGGTGTGAGCTCTGTAATCTTCTCACAGCAGTAATATTCCTTGCATAATTTCCCCTCTTTACCTGTATCATTGTATTTTCCTCCCTTGTACCCCATATAAGCACTTTTCCACAAGCTCGATGGAGTGTTCCTGTGTGATCCCTGCCCAATTTGGACACCCACAACATTTAGATGAGATTAGGATTATTTTAATTTCAATAATGGGAGTTGTACCATTCAATGTAGAGGGGCATAGCCCTGTGAACATTGGTGGAGACACCTAATTTGTCCACTCGAAATTTTTTCTTGCCAACATATTTTTGGCAACTTCGTTGGGGAGAGGTTTTCCTAATTGCACCAAAAAATATCTCTACCCAAAATATCAAAAAATACAAAAAAATTATATATTAAAAAAATCATATTTCAAAGGAAAATAATTTTTGAAGGTGATCAAGTGAAGGAATGAACCCCTGTCACATTCATTTCCCACACCATGAAGAAATTTACAGATTGGAGTGAAGTACCAATGAGTGATAGTGAAGAAGAAGATGTCTGCTCGAAAAAGAAGACCCTTGATCAGCCATGGTTCTAGACTAAAGTTGACAAAGGAAAGAAGAAAGAACCTATCAATGATGAAGAGGAATGGATTCAAAGGATATATAAGATAAGGTGTGAAGCTCGAGAATATGTCAAATTATTATAAGAGATGTATGTGCAACTTGAAGTAGCCCATAGAGAGGAAAAAGAAGAGGAGAGTTTTCCTATAAAGGAAGATCCTGAAGATCATTCGTACCATGGGATTTTCATCCCAGAAAGGTTCTTGAATTCCGCTAAAGAAAATCCTATCCTTGAGCCTTCCTATGAAGAACAAATCAGCATTTAAGAAGATGACGAAAGACAAGACGGTGTAAGATCCACTGAAGAAGATTTTTGCAATCTCACACAGCTCACTACAAAATTGAGAACATTGTCCTTATTCTATCATTCTCTAGATGAATTCATTACATACGATGATGAATAAATGAATATTTTAAAAAGATAATATGTGGAAAGACTTCAGAGCATAATAGAAGGAAATTTTGACCCCAAATTCTTTGATGGAATTTGGTGGTATGCTTTAGATCTATAAGGAATATATGAACATATTGAAGCCCTGCATCAAATGAAGGAAGAATATGAGATGCACCCTATGGAAGAAGACCCGAATGGATCCTTATACTATGAGGTTTTAATTACCAGAAGATTCTTGGATGCTCCTAAAGAAGATCTTATCATGGAACCTTCCGATGAAATCAAAAGAAACGTCATGGAGGAAGAAGTAGAAGACATGAAGATATAATCACCATTTAGCAATTCCATATGGCTCGAGGCACAACCCATAGGAGTAATAATATATGTAATAAATGAATATCTTTGCTACATAATGGATGATCCAATCATCTGAGAAACAAAAATGTGATTCTGTTTCTGCCATACTTTCAATCCAAGACAAAAATGCATCATCCTGAGATTGGTCATGTTGAACAATCGATTAAGATCTTTCTTTGTTGCATCAATCATCCTCACTGAACTTTTAGTGATGACTAGATCATCGACATAAAAAATGACAATCACAATCTCCCTCCCTTGCTTTCTGAGTTAGAGATTAGGATCGTATGGATTTCTAACAAATCCATGTTGTATGAGATGCTCATCAATCTTGATGTACCATGCCCGAGGTGCCTGTTTGAGGCCATACAGAGATTTCCTAAGTCTACATACCTTTACTTCTTGACTAGGTACTACATATCCCTCAGGTTGAGTCATGTAGACTTCTTCTTGTAAATCTTCATTCAGGAAGGCACTTTTTACGTCCATCTATTGAACTTTCTAGCCAAAATGTGTAGCTAGAGCAAAGATCATTCTAATTGTTTTGATCTTAGCTATGGGAGCAACTGTCTCCTCGTATTCTATGCCTTATTTTTGTGCATACTCCTTTGCTACTAGTATCACTTTATACTTTTCGACGGTCCCATCTACTTTGTACTTTGTTTTAAATATCCATCTGCATCCAATGGTTTTATTTCCTGGTGGAAGATCGACAAGTTGCCAAGTGTTATTTTTCATCACTAATTGATATTCAGAATCCATGGCATCTTTCCAAGCTTTTGACTATAGGGTTCCTAGAATGTAGAGGGCTCATAAGATTCATTAACTCTACTCATCAAAGAAAAGTTAACTTCTTCTCTTGCTTTAATAAGATTCCGTGGTCCAGGGGTGGATGTATCTGGTGGAGCATCCATTCTTACATCTTGTAATGTGTTAGAACACCACTTGGGCATACGTTGAACTATTCCCATGGGTCGTGGTTCTATCTAATCAACACCATCATCCCCATCATCACTTTCTTCTGCTAAGGGAACATCATCTTCAATTTTTACAACTGGAGAACAATCTACATTTGGTGAGTCTAGAGGAGGCGTCTCTGCTTCCTTATTCTCAAAAAACTCAACATCTCTGCTGGTGTAGACTTTTCTGGTCTTAGGATCCATCAATCTATACCCAAGAGTCTCTTCACTCTAACCAATGAAGATGAGTTTCTATGACTTCATGTCCAATTTCTTTCTATTCTGCTTGGGTATGTGCATTCTTGCTTTGCACCTGAATACTCTAAGGTGTGTAATAGATGGTTTCCACTTTGTCCATGCTTCTTGTGGTGTTACTCCATCAAGAGAAATTATGGGCACTCTGTTGAATAAATACGCTATTGTTTTTATTGCTTCTACCCAGAATGTCTTTGTAAGTCCAGATTCATCGATCATGCATCGTACCATTTCCATGATAGTATGATTTCTTCTCTCAACAAAACCATTTTGTTGTAGTGTGTGTGGAGGCATTTGTCAACGAATCCCGTGAGTTTGTAGGTATTCTTTGAATTCATTACTGGTGAATTCCCCCCCTTGATATGAGTGGAGATTTTTGATGTGATGACCAGTTTCATTCTCAACTGCTACTTTGAACTTATTGAAAGTTTCAAAAGCTTCACTTTTCTTGTGAAAACAAAAAATCCACATTTTTCTTGAGTAGTCGTCAACATAAAGCATGAATTACTGGAACCCAGAATGACTTGGTTGCATCAGACCACAAATATCGGTATGAACCAGGTCAAGTTTTCCATGAGCTTGAAATGTACTCTTCTGGAATGAAGCTATGTGTTATTTTCCTGCTAGGCAGTGAGGACACTTTTCTGTATCCTTCTGAAGAGATGGTATCCCATGTACCATATTGTGCCGCTGAAGTGTCTCAAGATACTTGAAAATTACATGACCAAGTCTCCGATGCCACAACTGTGCTGAGGTAGAGTTCTTAGCCACAAGTGCCTGATCATCTCTGTGGAAAAAATCAAGTTGGAACATGTGTCCCACATTAGAGGATTTCGCAACTATTTTTGAGCCTCGTGATTTATCTTGAATTAAACATGTTTTCTTGCTGGAATGACTATCAAATTCAATTTTTAGGTTGTGATCAAGGAGTTGACTGACTAAAAGTAGATTCTTTGTCAACCTAGGGACATATAAGATATCTGAAATTCTACAGTTATGTGAACCAAGGGGTAGAGAAATGTTCGCAATCCCCTAAACTTTTTATGAAGAATCATCTCCCAATGAAACATGATTTTTCGATGGCGTGTCCCTCATTGAAATAAACCAGTCTCTGTGGCTGGTCATGTGTTGAGTCGCCCCCAAATCAACATACCAAACATCACTAGATGACGTGGATGGTTCACTTGATCGAGTAGTGAACAAGTAGTCTTCATTGTCTGACTATTCTTGTTGCTCAGAAATATTTCCTTGTTAATGGGGTCTTCTTTTCCAGTTCCCATTTTTCTACCCATGATTGTGGTTAAAATGTCCCTTGTAAGACTGTTTTTGTTGAGGTCCAGAGTTGTTAGATGAACCTTTCTTGTAAGTATTATACCAACAATTTTTTAGGCCATGTCCTCTTTTGCAGATAGGACATTGCTTCTTTTGTTGTCTATCCCCTTGATTTTGATTTTTATTTTGGGGTTAATAATAGGAATTAGGTTTTCCTTCACCTTTTCCTTTCCATTTTTGATGTGAAGAAAGTGTCTACTTATCTTCAACATCCTTATTATGTATGGCTTCCTCTTGTTCCAGTAAGTTTACCAAATTATCAAACTTAATGGACGTATCTGACATGTTTAGTGTTATAAAAAAATGTGGTAAGAAGAGGGGAGTGATCTCAGAACAATGGGAATGAGAGCATCATCTGATACCACTTCTCCCAGGGCTAGAAGCAAAGCCCTTAACTATGTAACTCTTCTTAAGAAAGACTCGATTTTCTCATTCTGCTTGAACTTCAATGTGTGTAACTGACTCTACAAATTCAGTATAACATTCTTGTTCTTGGCCTCGTATACTGTGCTCAACTTATCCCACGCTTCTTTGGTTGTTTTGGCATCTCGAATGTGGGGTTGCACATCATCAAACACTCAAAACAAGATGATGAGTTTGGCCTTCTAATCTTCTTTATCAAACTACCATTGTTGTGTTGTATTAGTAATTGATCTCATCAGAGTACCATTCACAGCAGGCCAGATCTCTTCAAACTCAAGATGTGTCTTAATTTTTGTCTTCCATGTAGCATAGTTGTTTCCTCTGAGTAATTGTGAATCCGGAAGAAAAAATTTGGGGGCATTGGTTCCCATTTTGTAGAGATCACTGACAGGGTTTAGCTCTTATCACTCTAGGTATAAGGTCTCCCAATCTATATACCATTAGTCCAATATACCGAACCTTTTTTATATATACGCCCTTCCGATATACCCAGTGGTTCGTGCTCGCCCTTTCTATATACCTAGCGGGACATGAAAGAGGTGTTAACGTACGTGAAAGAATTCAATACGTGGTACTAAGATAGTACTGAAAGGTGTATTTACGATTATTGACACTGGCTCAAAGTAATATCCTCATACACGCATGTGTAACTTCACTATATACTTGGATAATTTCTCAGTCTGGATTTGTGTCGTGAAATCATTCACAAACGGATGGGATGGCTCATAGTGTGTGCACTATGACCTTATTACTCCCCGTCAATTTAAAGGGTCGATGCCCAGACGATGTTGTTGTAGCTATATTAGGCGTTAAGTTCAATAGTAGTCACGACGGCTTTACCCGTAAGAACTTCCCAGAGGCACCGTATATATTGAATGCTGTAAATGAGATCTAGGATCTCGTGAGTGTTACAGAACCAATTTTCTTGCTATTTTTTATTACAATTCTGCCAGTTTCTGATCAGTTACAAGTTTGTAGTTGACTTATGGAAACCTGTAAATTAGTACAATATATTGCAACATGCAATTACATTAAAAAATATGGAAAAAATTGAATGCTAGGCAAAAAAAATTGTTTTGTAGATCTTGGTGGCCTCCATAGCCCAAAATGACCCAAAATTCTGGAAACCATTAAGAAGAGGCCCAAGATAAAGTTTTTGAATGGTCTTCCTTTGGAAAATGTTTCCTGAAATAAAAAAATAGGCTTAATGGAGAAAAAAAAATTACCCTAAATTTAGGGATTTTCTGGCTAAATATTTAGCGACCTGTTTAGTTATAACTAATAGGTTTAGTGAAGGTTTTTCTACCAAATCTGCCTCCAACTGTGGCAGATTTTCTAATCTGCCTCCATATTTTTTAAAAGTAAAAAACTTTTCGTGTTTTGTGTGATTTGAACCATGCACCTCCCATCTCTAAGTTATTCCTCTTAACCACAGTGGCTCCATGAGCGCTTAGTGTATAAAATGAGAAATTTGTATATAGAGAAGAGGAAATTTGAAATAACATTTTTTTTAAAAATGTGACCTGGCTGGAGTTTATCTCCACGTGGAGTATGACGTGGATGAGACGGAGGAAGCAATTTTAGGGCTTTTGCATGAAAAATGGATCGAGAACTTCCATCTCCTTTTGAAACGCCTTTATATTGCTCTCTCTGCATTTTATTTTTATTATTAAACCACTGATCTACATGTAAAGTCTGCCATTTTTATTTTTGTTGTGATCTGATCACTTTTGCTTTATGTGATTACAAGTATTTCTTTGTGCAGGTTCGCTAGAGCTTCAATTGATTTGTGATAACCGTTACTGAAGCATTCTGATGGTCGTTGTTGTTTACTTTGTAATAACCATTTTTGGTTATAGTTGAATGCCATCTCCTTTTTATTATTGGCCACTTTCTTTATTTTCCTTGATGCTTCATTAATTTTTCATGTCTTTCACTTGTGTGCAAGTTTGCAGGGAACTCCACACGGTGTTAGAAGTGTAATCAAGTTGCAGGGAACTCTAATGGCTCGACCGCACCTGATTATATAGCTTGACCACAATAGAAATACCCACGCAAAAGAAATATAATTTGGTCAATGCAAAAGGATAACGTCTCGTTGTCTAAACAAAATTGCTCTGTGAATGTTTGTTTGTAGTGAGAAAGACAACATGGTTTCCTCTAATGTAGTAACACGCTTCCCACAAACCAAACAACTTGCCAAGAACCGGGTAGAAACACCGCCAAATTTGATAGTAGGATGCTCTAAATAATTCTCTAATATTATAGATAAAACCCCTAATGGGGAGAAAATGAATTAAAAAATTAAAAATACCTGCAGCAAATTTTGCCTGGGGCAGGGTGCACCAGTGCAAAAAACAATTTACCTTCCAAACACCTGGAATGAACAGGAGGATGTGAGGAGGCAGGGATGGGGCTAGGAGGTTGCAGGAGGCTTCATAGGCTTTTTGATGCTGCAAACGCTTCTCCAAAACTCCTCTATCTCAGCTGCTCTCTCTTTCCACACCTTTATAGGCTCACAGGTCTAGATTCTCGCTCTGGTACCAAATGTAGATTGAGCAACAGGGGCGGAAGCCTGATAATTATATTTAAACTCAATCAACCAAAAATACAATGGAGTGTTGCAATTATTATAGGAATTGAATAGCCATATGCAGACAAAGAAATATTTTGCACAGGTAAAACTAAACTCACAACAACTTCCAAAATACATCCGGGAAGCACATAAATTGTTATAACAATTATAACAATTATGCCTGTGGAAATAAAAGACAAATATGGTTTAGAAACCATATAACAACATACAAAAATGATATGGTTTATAATATAACCATATAACATTATTATTTAATTAATAAAATTAATTAAATAATTAATTTATATTATCCATGATTAATTAACCTAACAACATTCAACCTGAATCTGTCCCCTTTTCAAGTTTGGATGTGTGGAGGCTCCACGCTCACTTGAAATCCCAATCAATATTTTCCTTTAAAGGAGCGTCAAGTTGACACTTGGAAGCCTCCATAGGTCTTTGGACTTTTCAACGACCTCCCTTATCTTTCCAGACCCTAGGCAATGTGGCGAGCCCGCACTCATTTAGGCCTCTGCTTTGGGCTTAACTTTTGGAGATGCGCCAAGCTGACGCATGGTAGTCTCCACCAGCACTTCTATACTTAGCATTTTTTTAGGCCCACCCTATCCACCTTTGAATCTGCCTCCATTTTGGGCCTGGGACATGTGGGGACCTGGTGCTTGTTTGAGTCTCCCTTTTTTGGATTCAACTTTGGAGAAGCGTCATGCTGACATGTGGCTCTCTCCGTTGTTTCCTCCATACTTAGTTGATTTTTGGACTTGATATGAACTATTT
Organism: Taxus chinensis; assembly: GCA_019776745.2. Lineage (NCBI taxonomy): Eukaryota > Viridiplantae > Streptophyta > Pinopsida > Cupressales > Taxaceae > Taxus > Taxus chinensis. The sequence goes on from CM034149.1 coordinate 218,765,757, forward strand.
TGAGCCTGAAGACTTCGGATCTTTTTTGTTTCTTCTCTTTCTTCTTCTGGCTTCTTTGTGATGCTGATCCTCCTTCTCTGACCTTGCTATTCTATTTCTGAGCCCACATGTAACCTATTAAATAGATTTAAGACACAAATTCGCTCGACGGAGCCGCTTCTTCTCTTTCTTCTTGGATAGGGTCATTTAGTCTTTCACAGGACCCGCCACTACATTTTTGAGTCCTTCTATGACCTGTTTGCAAGATTTAAAAGTGTTTTCTCTGGTTATTTCTTTGTGGGGTCGTGGCTGATCCAATACTTTACCTGGGGGTGAAATATGGATAACAATTTGGCAACTCATAGGGGTATCTGCCTGCTAGATGAAAAGACTAGTTACCTTGTTATATCCATTGGGCATGGAGTCGAGAATGATGGTCTGATATTGATCCTACCTCTGATTCATGAGCCCGATTATTCGCAATCTCAATTTTCATAAGAAATCTCGAAACGATGGTTTCTGAGAGTAGAAGATTGCTTTGACCCGGGGCTTCATCTATCTTTGAATGGGCTGTCTTGAAAACATTATTTAGTTACTCTGCATTTGTTTTATTTTGAAATTTTCAACTATTAAAAGAAACTATGAGTCCTCTACCATGAATAGTGAAGTGCCTAGCTTCAGTATCTTTAGATCAATATGAACAAAACTTATGTACAAAGATAAAATTATACATGCTTCAAATGAGACATGCAGAGTGTGCACAAGCACTTCTTCTACTGGAAACAAAGTCTACTCCTGATCCTAAACTAAATAGAGAGAAAAGGGGCTAAATAAAGCCTGCTATAGGTAGGGAGAATTATTTTTCCTTTCTCAAGATAGGCAGCCATGCAAATGATTTGACACTAAATATGGTTTTCCTGTATGAGTGAAAAAACTGACTTTAAGCCGATCCTCTACCCATACCAACAAGGTATCAACATTAATGGAAAATACCTCCTCAAGCTGATTTGTATTGGACTCCTGGAGGTGTTGATGGTGACCCTTGGTGCTTTGATACTCATCCCCATGACCTTAAGTAGACATGATTGGTTTTGGCTTCTTCCTTAGCTCTAATGAATCCAAATACTTGATTAGGCAAGGTATGGTCCTTTGAATCTGCCCATGGTTCTGAATTCTAACTCCAAGAATGGAACCTTCTTGTTGACTCTCATGGATGGATGGGTATAGAGATATGATGACATCTTCTTTCCTTTTCTCTTCCTTCTCCTATGAAGAACATGGAAGACTCATATCTTCTAATCCTGGTTCCATAGGGCTACTATGAAGTGCAGACTATTGTTCTTGAATGTTCTCCTCCATGGCAGTAGGCTCATGTGCTTGGAATTTGGGAGATGGAGGAGAAAATGATGTGATCTCCATGGGCTCCTCTCCATCAAAGCAATCTTCCAAGTCTGATAGATAGTCTACCTCCTCGTTGTCCTATTGCATGTGTTCAAGCTTCTCCATGGTGTCCTCCTGATCTGCAACTTGATCACCATGGCTCCCTTTATCCTCAAACATGAATTTTGAAATCTCAAACTCTTCTTCAGCATTAGAGCTTGAAGGGGATGAAGTGGAAGGAAAAATTGAAAGTTCTTCTGTAGCCTGCTCCACACTTGGAGCCTCTGAAACTGTATGGTCCTCCTCCATTATGGGTTCATCAATCAAATTAGTCCCTTGAAATGAAAGCAAATAATCTTCAATGATGCCTTCTTCACTGAGTGGATTCAACACTGATTTGGTCTCTCCCAGCTGCTCCTTTTCAATGGGACTTGGAGCTGATTGTTCCTCCTCCTTAACTAGTTATGTGGCTTGGATCAGATCAGCATCCTCTTTAGAAAAAGAGCCATAAACAGACTGCTGATTTTCTTCTTCTTGTTCTTGTTCTTCTTCTACTACAAACTTAGCCTCATCCACCATGGTTCTTCAACTCTAACCTCCTCTATTGGCTTGACCATCGATGGAATCTTTGTAAGACCAAATATAACAGCCCAACTCATCAGATTGTCTATTATTTCTTTTCTATTGGGCTCCTCTTCTTGTTGTCCTTGACTGGATTCTTGAGTATCTTCCCAACATGGACTTGGAAAAGCAAGAGGAGTGGCAGGTTGGGATTCAACTAGCTTTGTAATTGTTTGTGGTGGGGAGGGAGGTGGAACTTCTTATTTATTTGGAGGGAATGACTGATTGGAAAGGAAAAGGGTAGAAAAACTAAGATGAGGTGGAAGATCAGTGGATGAAGAAGAGAAACTAACATGTGGGGCAGCAACTGAAGGGATTGACCCTTGATCATGTTGAAATGATAAAGACTGAGGAAAAGAAAATGAAGATCTAAGAGGTGGTGGACTTACCCATTGACAAGGTTGTCTTGTAACCAACTCATAAGCCTCAATCTCCTCATTCCATTGTGAAAATTGACGTAGCATTTCAACCATGAAGTCAATCTTCTCTTGAGGGCTGTAATGTCTTGGAAAAGGGCCTTCCCATGGGCAAGGTGCCCTACAACCAATCTTGAATGCCTTCATTTGTGCTATGGCCCTAGACTGCACCATGCTATCCTCCATTTTTTGAATCTTCTCTAGTAGACCAGCATCCTCTATGTAGCTGTTACCATTGTATGTGCCCCCTTATTCTTGATAAGGTCTATGGAAAAACTAACTTTGACCTTGCTCATATGGGTAAGAATAATGGTTCTAGATTTGATCATAATGCTGATTTGGAGGAGTTGGGAAATGCATTAGAGGTGGATTGCACTTCTGTTGCTGCAAGTGTTAGTTCCATGAAGGGAATGAAGTCATGATTACATAACGTCATGGAATGGGAGATAATGAAAGAGATAGAAGAAGGAAATGGATGAAAATGAGTGGAAATGGATTGAAAAGGTCTAAATTAAGAGGATGGGTTATTAACCAGATGGAGTCACTAGATGTGCTTGCATGTGCCTTAAAAGGCTGAACCTTAATAGGAACACACCAACCTACTAAGATGAAGTGGCAAGGTGCTTCAGACATGTCCCATAGGGCGTGCCAAAAATGTTAGTGCAAAATCACAGCACCCACAAATGAGTCGTTAGATATGCTTTTCTAAGGTAGATTCATTTGGTGTGATTCGCATAACATGGGACCATCTCTCAAGCTGTGGGACTTGAAAAACTTGAGATGGACCTCTGGAGAAAGCTAGTTCTTGCCTCCTAATATACCTGCCACAAGCTACTCCAATGTAGGAAAAACCTATCCTATCCTAATCTAACCATTCCAAGGAACCAGAGAGAAAGAGAGGGTAAAAGATCCTACACTAAGTGGTGATACAGTATAAAGTAAGTGGTTGAATCACAGACCCGACCACCTGAAGTGGAGAGAGGTGAGTAAAGGAGAGGGTGGACAAGATGCACCACAGACCAGAGAGATATTTAACATAGAACACCACTTCAAAACCCATTAAACATAGCTCCCAAGACCTGTAACAAACATCAAATATGCATAGTATACCCTACAACGATGAGAGGTGAGGAGAGAGAATAAAATAAGCAAAGGATGGACAGATATGTCATAAAACAAATATTATTACTCCAAAAGTTCACACAGTACATTGTTAATGGGAAAGAGGTAAGATAATTCCTTTAGAGATCCGTGAAAGGAGGATTAGACTCCACATTCTACCCTAAGGAAGAAAGAGAGAGGAGGTAGAAGAGGGAAGATCAACAACTACTGAAAATGCCCCTCTGTTACAATATATATGAAGAATGAGAGAGATAGGATGGGAGAATAGGAGAGAGAGGAGGGAAAGAACGAATCCTATTTTAACCACCATGAGACACGCATTGAATCCTACCTTGAAGGCTCAACCACTATCAATCAATGCCCCTTTCAAATATGCCCCAAATCTGTCGATCCTGGATCCCTCTGTCTATTTGGCATATTAAAGAAGAATGGTGGATCGAATCGAATCAGATCTGATAGTTGGAGAAAAATAGATCCTGCATTAAAGGCCCAAATACATTTATTTATTTTTCTCCCACCTAACCTCCCAAAACTTAAATTTTTAGATCTCCATGGTGTAGACTTGGCTGATATCTTTCCAATGGTGTCATATTTGTAATATTTTGAGCCCCGAGTCAAAAGATATGCCCCTTCGAAGCTTGCATCAAGTCCGTACAAGAGGGTGGGAAAACCAGTTTGAAAAATGGGCCCTCTATTTAATATGGGGCGTGTGGTGGGCTAGCACTTTTTCGAGAGTTTCCTCTGTATTTTTCTCTTGGAATGGTGTAGGGCTGACACGTGCTTCCCCCGCTGACCGGCTTAATTTCTATGTTTTTTGGCTAAGTCCTTTGCTCGGCGAGGTCATATTTCTTGACCGGGGACACGTGGCAGTTTGGCACTCATCTGGAAAACCTCTCTTTATTTGACCCTTGAGTTAGCACCATTTGGACACTTGGCACTCTCTGTCAGCCTACCACCATGCATTGACTATTAAACCCGAATCTATCCCCTTTTTGAGACTAGACACGTGGAGGCTTCGTGCTCGCTTAAAATCCTGATCAAGATTTGCCTTTGAAGGAGCATCAATTTGACACTTGGAAGCCTTCATAGGTCTTTGGACTTTTCAATGACCTCCTTTACCTTTTCGGACCCTAAGCAATGTGGTGAGCCACACTCATTTAGATCTCCACTTTGGGCTTAACTTTTAGAGATGCGTCAAGCTAACGCATGGCAGTCTCCGCCAGCACTTCTATACTTAGCCTTTTTTGAGACCTGCCCTGTCCACCTTTGACTCTTATCTTTGACTCTACCTCCATTTTGGGCCAAGGACACGTGTGGACATGGTGCTTGTTTGAGTCTCCATTTTTTTTATTCAACTTTGGAGAAGCGTCGTGCTGACACATAGCTCTCTCCACTGTTTCCTCCATACTTAGTCAATTTTTGGACTCGTTATGAACTATTTTGAGCCCGAAGACTTCGAATCTTTTCCATTTCTTCTCTTTCTTCTTATGATATCTTTGTGACATTTCTTCTCCTTCTATGACCCTACTATTCTATTTCCAATCCCACCTGTAACCTATTAAATAGATTTAAGCACAGATTTGCTCGACAGAGCTGCTTCTTCTCTTTCTTCTTACATAGGGTCATTTAGTCTTTCGCAGGCCCCACCACTCCATTGTTGAGTCCTTCTACAACCTATTTTCAAGATTTAAACATTTTTTCTTAGTTCTTTCTTTTCGGGGTCGTGGTTGATCCAATACTTTACCCGGGGGGTGAAATATGGATAACAGACACCTTTGAAAATTTTGTCAATTTTACCTGACTGAGAAGCACCTTAGCCTTTGAGAGACTTATACCACTCCCTTTTTTAACTCTGATCACTTTCTTGTAGCTACTTAGGCCTTCTTAACATCACTAGATGGTTATAGAACTATGGTAAGCTCTTTGAGACATCTTCCAAAGCTATAGCATATCAATACCCTTAAAAATATTTCTTCAACTAGCCATGGTGCATAGACCTTAAAACTTTAGAAACAACATTGAGAAGATTTCTTTATAGACCATATACCCTTGTTGTTTCATAGATAAACACTACAGACTTGAATGCATGACAATCACCCCATAGTATGATCTAGTAGCTTAACATAAGGACAAGAAGACCTGGGAGCATACCTTATAATCCTTTTTACTTGAACAAGTACTTAGTCTTCAAACCTTGGAACTTCAATATTTTTACCTTATAATCTTGTAGATCTTCAACCTTTATACCATGTCCTTTTATGTCTTGTGCCATATCATTTTCTTAGAATTTCAAAGGATACTTTTGATGACATTAAAATCCCTCTTAGAACCACTGAACCTTGAGGACCAACTTCAAAGTAGACATACCTCAATTTCCATCAACATCACTCACTTTCCACCTTGTGAGATTGATTTGGGAGCCTGAACAATGTCTTTATTCCTGGTATCTCCTTGACTTTCACTTGAACACATCATTCATGCTAACAAAACTATCAAAGACCACATAGAGATTATGATCTTGATCAATGCAACATGATTTTTTTCTTACCATCTTCAAAATATCCTTTTAAATTCATTAGATATCATGAAAGATACGTATACATGGAGCATTAGGACTTGGATAATACTTGTGAGACCATGAAAAGTCACATAATGACATTACAGACCTTGAGAGATTTCACATACCATGAATTAATCATTTAGGACCATTCCAAGCTAAAAACATACCATACACACTTGGGCATTTATGAACCTTACTCTTGAAGATTATGACAAATGCAACATATACCTTTGACTAAGAATTGACACTATGGAATACCAAAGACCATAGACGCTTGATAATTATGTTATATACTCACTCATCCTACTTAAATACTATTTTCATGAATTTTATGACACTACAGACCCCAAATGAGACATCAATATGACTCTTGAACACGCCGAGTCATTTTAGACTGGGCATTCTCTATGATAACGAAATAACTAGCTTATTTACACATTCATACTCCATTTGATACACTAGGATTGATACCTAGACTAATACAACTTGAAAAACCATATACAGATAGTAAGAACATGCCATATGACTTGAAGAGACATACCTCAACACCACGGATAAGACACACACTTAACTAAGATAGATCCCACTCACTCTAAAGCTTAATTTGCATTTATACACCTATAAGAAGCTTGGTAGAGGTATATGACACCATGGAAGAGCTTTCTGAGAGATCTAAGAAGGTCTCAAACTCTCTTCTTGCACCTTGACTAATTACTCCTTTTCTGATACAAATTTTGTCACAGTAGATCCCTTCTTTTTCTTAGTTAAACTATTGGGATCCTTTTGAGCACTTTGACTAGCCTCATCCTTCTTCTTGTATGATTGAGCTTGTGGCTTGGGTCTTTGAGTTTCTTTCTTCAACTGACCTACATTAAAAAACCTTGCAATGTGTCATATCTTGTGGCAACTAAATCATTCCACTTGTATCCCTTTTCACTCAAAAGCCATATGTCCATATCCATTGCAAGCATAGAAATAACCATTGAACTTGCTAACATACCTTCTTGTGTTTAATAGCCCATTTTTGTAATACTTTGCAAGATGTCCTTTCTCATGACAATGATAATAATCAACTCTATACCTTTGACCTATATTTTTATCCCTCTTGTCTTGAAATTCCTCTTCCTTATTTCCTTCACAATGTTCCTTTCATTTTCCATCATCATTCTTTTCAACCTTAGGACTACAAAAACTAGCCCTATGTCTATAAGCACAAAATTTATAGCAATTACCATGGAGAAAACCATACCTATATGCATTTGGCCGCCTTACAGATGGTCTTCTATGAAGTGGAAGCCTTGAACTCTCTCCCTTGCTTGGCTTCCTTCTTTCATAGGATCCTTGAATTTATTATTTTTCATTATTTTTAGCTTTGGATGGACTCTCATTGAATCCTAGACCTAATCTATCACCATAAGCCTTTTGATTTTACAAAATCTTACTTATATTTACTAAAATCCCTTAAAAGGATAATACTTTTCTTGTCATGGTGCCTAAATTTTTCTTCAAATTCTTAGTTTCTTTCCTCTTTATCTTTAGCTCAGCTTGTGCCTCCTCAAGTTGATTCGTTAAAACCTTGATTGTTTCTTCTTTTTCAGCCTCATGTTTGATACATTATTCCCTCTTGAGTCTTAACTCAGCTTGTGCCTCCTCCAGTTGATTTTTTAAAACATTGACTACTTCTTCATGAGATGCAAGAAACCTATTAAGCCTATGAACATTCTCACTTGTTGTGTTCTTTATCATCTAGGTATTAATCTAAACTATTTCCAATGATGGAGGATTCATCTTGTCACCAAAGATCTCCCTCTAGCTTGTTAGGATACTTCCAAAGGCCTACTCTAATACAAATTTTTGGAGGTGACAAGGACTGAGAGGGGGGTTAATCATTCCGAATAAAACTTTCACTCTTTGTTTTCAAACCCTAATCACACAACCTCATGTAAAACACACATCAAAACATATAGCCTTCTCAATTAAAGATACACAATGAAATAATCACAATGATATACATATAAATCCACTTATATTGATAATGAAATCATATCCACACTTATATATATACTATATATATGAATATATATATATATATATATATATATATATATATATATATATATATATATATATATATTCATATCAGATCACAAGCATAATGCCTTCAATTGTCAACAAAGATCAACAAGGTACAACAAAGATGTATGAAGATGAACAATGTATTCAAATGAATATCCAAGAAGATAATCTTCTTCCAAAAGTGATTACAAATCAATATCAGATCTGAAGGAACCTTATAAATCTGAAAATTGCATCAGCATGATATGAAGATATCATCCAAACAAAAGCATCCAAATCTACCCTCCTTCTCTAACTCGCTCTCAAAGAAACAACACAAACTTTGTCCTTGCTCAAATTCTCCTCATGAAAAATCAACCAGATTCCATCCTAGAATGGAATTCCATTTGTTTTGGGCTATGCCAAAAAAAAAATTCTTTTCATAAAAAGGGTTCTTTCTAAGAATATAAAAGGAGTTTTAAAAGATTATTACCATTGTACCCAAAAACCCCATTTTATAGCCTTACGTTGATTAAAATTCAAAGGAGGTATATTTTACCTCTACTTGCACGACCATACCATACTAAAAACATCCCATAAGGATCACTATAACATTCACAATTGACCCATATAGGTCGGCCTAGCTAAAACACTTCATCCATGCACCAAAATCTCAAAAACCCTTGCATTAGGATGATAAAAATATCCTAATCCAAATACTATTTTTGTTCAAGATATAAAAAATATCAAACATATTTGAAATAACATTTAAACATCATATATGGTCACAATTTATCTCATACAATCAAATTATTTCGTTTATTATGCCCAGTGCTCTTTTTACTTCTCAAAACAGATGTTTCCTACACCCTTCAGCACCCTAGAAACTTCATTATGCCATCAAATGAATTAATATCAACCAAAATATATCATGTATCCACTTTATGGAAATTCCATATCATGTAGAATAATTCTAAGCAACTTATAATCCTTTAAAAACTCTCCTACTCAAACCACATCAACTTTTATCTTCACTAAATCATCCTCCCCAAAACGTTATTTCCAAATATCAGCTGATACAAACACTCATAAAAACATTAAATAACTTAAAAGTGATTCATTGGAATCCAAATTAATCCCTCTTTACATCCCAGGTGATTTAAAACAACTCCAAACTTACAACAAAACATATCATGTCCTAAACTAGAAAAAAAAACTTTCTATCAAAAGAATGGCATAGAAACATCATTAAAAAACCTCATCACAATAAAAAACTCATATCACTAGAAATATATTTTAATCCTATTTCCAACACATTTTTCATCACCTCAAAATTCTACTTGTAGCTCATGTTATGGCCATTTTACTGAGAGTTGTTTTTATGGCATCAAAATTGCCCTTTGACTAGTCAACCTGAATGGAGCTCAACTTGCATTTTTTAATCATAGACATGATTAGAAACCTTCATATACACCAATAAAAACTCTCACACATTCCATAACATAAATTAAGCTCATAACTCATTTGGACAATTTTTCCACAAATTGGAACTCTTCAGAAACAAGCATTTTTAGGTGGGGCCCACATATTGTCACAAGCTCTATCCTACATTTATGGAAACACTTAAGAGTCCTCCAAAACATCAAATCATAAATTTTTCACTAGAAATAAAAATAGGCTTAATATAATCACTTTTCTGTAAGCTTATCCTAACTAGGGTTTAGCTAGGGTTTCAAACCACTTTATCTTCTTAACGGACGTTCATAAAAATGTGACGATAGAAAAACCTTATTATTATTTTTAAACCTTCATAATTTACCTAAAATTATATTACAATTAGATCAGGTCCCCATGCAAATCATACAGTCCACAACAAGCATCAGAAGGTCAACTTATGTCACAAAAACACACTGCTTCTTACCCCTTTTTTCCAAAACTTAAATAACTTGCATTTCCTTCTTCAAATGACCTAAAACTTGACATGAAACACCATGAAAACATCATATGCTTGTAAATAATCACCACATAGCTATTATATTCTTTAAACTCTTCATTTATAGTGACTTCCCCATGCTAAATTGCATATTATCGACTATTTGCTTCCCAATGACCTCAAATATGCGCTGAATCACTAAATGCAGACTTGAAAATTACCATAAAACTTAGTTAAACTATCTTAAAAATTTTCCCTTGATTCACCATGACTTATTACACCCAAATATCACACATCCTTACCATTCTGTATGTTTCAGGGCTAGAAACAATCATGGAATGACCTAACTCAACCATGAACAGACCATGCTAACCACACATAGACCCATGAACAATAATGAAACATCATATGAACCATGTTTGGATTCATGACACAATCCAAAAAACTCAATAATTCTCATACCTTGATTCAATCTAGCAAACCAAGCACTAGCGACACTCCAAAACTTGACACTACTAATCAACATTCATGCTTGACATATGATTGACACCTGATAGGTAATCATACATCATCATGACACCATTTTACATCAATGGGGGTTGAAATCAATGACACCACAAACCCACAATGGCCAATAATATTTTCATTGGATTGAGTTTGTAATCTTGCGGAACATATCCCCCTTGGCATTGACTCGACTTATTTTTATTCTTGTATATATGCACAAGATTTCACACTTGTATATTCTCATCTCTTGTTGGGGGTGTCTTGTCTCATTTTAATCATCTAAAAACATTTGAAACTCCCCCCCCCCCCCCCCCAATTCCAAAAACATTTGGTAAAATCTTATAAAGTCCAAAAAGATTTAGAAAATCTAAAAACATTTGGAAATCTTTAAAAAAAACCTAAACATTTGGTTAAATATTAGAAAATCCAAAACATTCACAAAATATGGAAACCCAATAAACATTTTCTAACACAAAAACATTAAAAATTGACATCTATACCATTAAAATCCTACTTCAGTGCTTTCTAGTTCTAGCGTGTGACATGTGGATCATTTGTTGATCTTATCCATCAACAAGCTTATTCACTTGCTATGTCTATCTTCCTGGCATATATAATTATTCAAGGTAGTTTTAAAGTGCATATTTTATTTTATCAATAATTCTATATCCCACATCCACTCCCTTTCATGTATCCTCTCTTGGGGTAATCATCTTAACCCTTGTTGTATAAATCAAACACTTGGGTACCGAAGCTGGATAACAAAAACATTGGTACACATTATCTTGAACATTGCTTGTTTTAGTGTATTTTTTTGTTTGTTTGGTTTCTTATTTGTTTATTTTATCACATTGCATTTCTCGTGTATTTTATTTTGAGTCAGTCCTTTAACATCACACAAATATTGGTACTATGACTTTTCATGTCATTTTACTTTTTTGTTGTATGCTTACATCAAATAAAAAGATATTTTGGAGCTATGAAGGTACATAAGTTTCGCTACAATATTTCCATCCCTCATCATATCCAATTCACATATAACTAATTTCCCTTTCCATCTAACACTTCTTCTAAATAACCCATTCCTTTCTCTACCCCGCACGATAGGTAGGTGATATAATTAGAAATTAAATGGTTAATCTATGCATTTGAAACATAAAACATGAAATGTATAAATAATGTATCTAGAAAGTAAAAAAAATGAGATATAGCATTATCATACACTCATCACACCTACTCAATTCATATCTAATCATCCATCCATATAGAAACATATATCCAAAACATCATCATAAATAATATTATACATACATCATGAGCTAAAATTGAGCATATAATAATCATCACAAAAACTCAAAACACATAAATATTTTCTACAAAATTTCATCTCTGTATATATGGGGATTCCAAATGTCACTTTATTTCACAAAAAATATTCTCAAAATCGTATGGTACATCTCATCAGATCTTGTGACCAAAAACTATCCTAGGTATACAATGAGTCAACTCTCTCCTGGTGCCTAGCTCCTAAATGGTCCTGATGACCCTAGTGTCCCTCTAGGGGTCCATAATGTTGATCCTAGTGGGCCCATAGCCAATGGAGTACCCAGTGAAGCACCAAATACTATGGGTCATCATGATCCAATCACTTCTTGGGATTCACTTGTTGTTGTGTGTTGTGAATAAATCACTGCTCTTTAATCCTCCAAGACAACCAACTCATGTAGAGTGTAGTAATATGTGGCCTTTCCCTGGAGTCAAATGATATAATCAAACATATCCATCATTTCATAACCTCTAGTTGCTTCTCTCATTCTCTACGGAGGTGTTTCTCTATCACTCTAGTCGTGTACCTCTCTATACGGGTTGAATATTTCTCTACCCTGGCACTATCTCTCTCTCTTTAGCAAGCTTTGTCACTACCACTATCATTCAGGTAACCTCTATTGATATGAGAGATATCTCAGCCTCTTTATATGCATTATAATGCCCTCCTACTATCCCCAAAATATCAATCTCTCATGCCACAATCTCTATAGTCAAGACCTTTATCATCCTATGAGATCCTTGATCTATGCCAAAAGGGCCTACTATAGTTCTTGGATCTCCTTGTATTCTGATCAAATGTATAATCACCATTATAGTGTACCCACATCCACCTCCATCACCACCATCTCCTCCGGAGTCATGTTCTCATCCATCCCATCCTCCTCCAGTTGTTTTGGTTGTCACTATGACTACTCCACCTCCATCCTCACCTCCATTTGATCCACTTCCCCCTACAACTACTCTTACTAGTGATCTCTAACATGTACTATGGTCACCTTGTGTCCTACTATAGTCACAACCTAATCCCTGTGCTATATTAGTGACATAGGTAACACTTTACATACTATGGCATCTCAGTGTTGTTGTCTGGAATGTACCCCTATATCAACTACCATCATTGCTCTCTATCTCTGTCTCATATGTGGATTATCTATGTCAGGATAATATTGTTACCTCATCTATGTTGATAGGTTTGCATCTTGGAGTGGTGAGTCATACTGGTTGCAACTACTGATACCAAACCTAATACTCCCATGTAGTCTCTGGATCTATGATGTCCCATTGCATGTACCATAATTTTTGGGTTGGGTTAGCCCAATCTACCACTGATGCCACCACATCAATAGTATGAACCCAAAACTAAATCTCACGGATCACATGAGAAAAAATGTGTCATGCAGAAGGAACTCCATGTACTAGTCCAAAATGTTGTCATACCCTATCAGGTTTGTATCTCTCCACACAAAATTCCTAGTATCCCACTATGTAGCACTCTATGAAAACATATGCTAATTCTCCATATGTCTCGAACTAGGCTAGCATCACCAAATATAGTCTCCATATAATGTTTGTCAATATACTATCACCAATATCCCAATGGTATGCCAACAACTCCCTCTAGCCCTGTCAAAATCTTCATATCCGAGTCTATCCAAATGATCACAGTCCTCATCCTCTAACGGTGTAAATAGACCCACTGTCCTATCCACAACCATATGCTCTAATGCTCATACATGTAGCAGTGTGTATGGCCTATGCTCTAGCCCCCGCAATGAACCACTAAATGCAAATCTTTATATAGATGACCCAAAATATGGTATCACTAAGAAAATAATGTATCATACTCAACCATGTCAGAAACCACTCCTATGTACCCAACCTTAAAATATTTTTCACTCTTATCAGGCATCAGCAAGCCACTGATAAGAGACATCAAAACAATGGGATCGATTAACTTAAATTTTAAAAATAACGATTTAAGACTCAATCCTCAAACTACCGCACCATTATGGTCAGTCCTCTTCTTAGTAAATTTTTTGGGGGCATGGTAGAATGTCTAATCAGTAGTTGGGATGAAAGAGACGGTAAAAGAGAAAAAGGACAAGTGGGCTTCCGACCTATACACAATCATCGACCATTACATCACTCTTAGGCACTTGATTGAAAAGGTTTGGGATACCCAAGGAGACGAAGATTTTTATTTCTTTGTTGATTTTAAGAAAGCTTTTGACATGGTGGCTAGAGATAAAGTTTAGAACATTATGGAGAAACTTGGGATTTTAGACGAGTTTAAAGCAGCAATACGTAGGCTTTATGAGAAAATTAGAGGTAAAATCAAAACCAAAGAGGGTATGTTAGAATGTTTTGGCAGTGACATTGGTGTCAAGCAAGGTTATCCTCTCTCTCCCACCTTTTTTTTCGTATACATTTACAAACTTGAAGAATGGTTAAGAGAAACCGAGGGAGGGGGCATACAGTTAGCAGGTTTTGTGGTGAAGTTACTCTTATATACCAACGATCTTATTTTAATTTCAAAAAAGCTCAAGGATTGAGGGACTATTTGAAAGCCTTAGACATTTTTTCCCAAGAAGTCGGGATTAAGTGAACATTAGAAAAACCAAAGTAATGATTTTTATTTTAAAAGGAAAGAGAAACAACTTAACTTTATTTTTGAAGGGAGCTCGTTGGAAATTGTAATAGAATACAAATATCTTAGGATTGATTTACACAAAAAGATTATTTGGGAGACATGTATAAAAAAAAGGATATAGGGGGGTTGGAAATCATCTTACCTACTTCAAAATAGAAGCAAGAAAGTTGAACTTTGGGATTGGAAATCTATGAAAACTCTTTTTAGATTACTGGTCACGCCAGTTGCTCTCTATGGTTGCAAAGTATGGGGAATTAGTATGTCAAATCATGGATGAAGACAATTAGAAAGAATCTAGAAGCATCTAATCATAATAACTCTTAAATTCAAGTCAACGGTCCCTTATGAGATCTTGTTGGCTGAAGCAGGTACTTTCCCAATAGAAACATCAACAATAACTCATTTGTTAAGTTATCTGGAAAAGGTTGAAATCATGGATAATCATAGTTGGCCTAAAATGGTTATGGATAAAAAATTAGAGCGTAGAAAGAAAACTTGGATGAATCAAAACAACAAATGGATGAACAAATGGGGCATCAACTTTCAGGAGTGTCCTAACTACAACAAGGAAATAAAACAATATGTGATAGAAAAATTTAGGGCTGTTGTGCGGACATGGAAGATTTTTCATAAGAAATCTTATTACATCAAATAATTCAACCCCACTTGGGAAGCATGATGAAAAATATTATCTTGGGATAGCTATAAAGGGTAAAGAAAGGATTTTAGTGGCTCAAATGAGGATTGGATCATATCACCTTCGATGTGAAACCAATAAACTATACTCAAGGAGGATTAGGAAAGGAGAACTTGTCTTTTTTGTAGCAAAGGGGTGGTTGATATGGAATGGAATTTCATCATGGATTGTTCAGCTGAGGATATTTTTATCCGGTATGAAAATGACTTGAAGGTGGAAAAACTAAATGAGTTATTTGAAGAAACAAGGCTTGAAAAGATCATGGTGTTTGTGCTCAAGATTCATAGTAGAATATCTGATATTGAAAAGAGTTTGAATTCATCTTAAAGTATCATATTTTGGTCCCATAAACTCTTCAGTCTCATGGAGGTCATTAGAATATTTCATTTCATTTCACTCGTCTCAACTATATTGTTTAAACTATGACAAATTTGAACATGTGACTTGTTGACATGTGGACAATAAAGACATTATATAAAGACTATTAACTAGCCTGATTGAAAAAATATCTCCAATGATATTTAATGAAAACACTAACAATATATAATTAATCATAACTATAACTCTTAATCATAACTTGAAAAGTAATAACACTATTGACTTATTAACATTACCACCTAAATTATTTTTGAAACATAAACACATGATTTTTTCTAATGAAAAACATACATTCATTGAAATATGTAGTAGACTTCATGGGTTGAATCCATGTGGGTGAGGTGTCAAATATATTGAAGCTCAAACCAAATACACGGAAAAGGAATATGAAGTGCCCAAATTTACAATGAGCAAGTAGATGTAGTGCACTTCATAAGACACATTTTTCTGGCATCCAAAAAACATACCAATCTATGAACCGTATTGATTTTGATTAGATCTCTCCACTAAGCCATATATGGGATGTGTGTAGCTGGTATCTTCTATTAATAGGACGCCACGTATTCATATCATTTGTATTTTATTTCTTTTTTCACATGATGTTGATATTTGATTTCCAAGGAATCCACAAACTATTTTCTCCTTTTGGTTATACAAATATTTAGATGCATTATGCAACCAATGTTGAAGATCTAAAATGAAAGGTTTCAGAATCAAAGTGAATCACAAGAATGAAAAATCAAAGATGGATGGAAAAAATGTTGTTGATGCCATAAAGGATCAATGTTGAGTGGATGTAGTCAAGCTAAGATGTATCCAACACCAAGGCCATCATTCTAAAAAAATCAATGTTGATAAATACACTAGTTTTAAATTCCTAACACTGCACATTTGAAGACACATTTAGAAATATAGTACGTCGAATACAAAAGGGTATCCTACAGGAGGTTTTCCACATGATGAGGACTCAATTGTAATATTAGTGAGCCTTCACTAAGTAAAAACTATGTATTTTGGCATACAACAAGCAACTACAATGTAGATAGATGTTGTAAATTTTAATTAATCATGCTTTTCCCTCATCTTAGATTCCAATTAGCTTCAATTCATCAGTTAAAATATTCTTTAAATTAATTAATTACCCATTATTAATTAATTATCCTTTCATAATCTTGTATTTAATTAATAAACTCTGTTATTAACTAAGCCCGCTCTCAAAACCCCTCTAATTCTACTAATTTCCCTCTGAAACATATCCAAATGGATTCTAAAAGCTAAAGATGGCCTATTAATTAATCCCAATTGATTAATTAAACCTTTCCTAAATCCTATGGGTCACTAATTCCTAATTAATTTCTTCTAATTCTACATCTCCTTTGACCCACATTTACTAGGATGTATGTTTCTCCCAAATTGGAAAGCTATATAGGAAACCTAGTACCCCCTACCAATCTACGCCTTTAAATTTTTTTACACCTTGTACTCATACTCAAGAAGAACATTTCTATATATGAAGGCTTGCCAAAATGAGAAACCCCTTTACTTGCTAAAGTTAGTAAGAGAAGATTCAAAACATGGCCTTTAGGCCATTTTGAGGAGATATCTTCCATTTAGTAGCATCCTTGATCATGTGTGGCTTGTGTTCGGTGTATAAGGAAATATATACATATCAAAAGTGCATCAAATTTCAAAATGATGTTTTGCATTCTTTGTACATAACTTTTTATGCAAGTGGTTAGCTTCATTTCATTTTTCATCTTGATGTATTTGATTATAGAATTGATCTAGTGTTTATTTTGTGTTAAATCCTTCATTTACTAGCTTATGTTCTTTATCATGCATACATATACCAAATGATGTTTTGAATTAGAATGCAGAAATTGAATACAATAATAAAAATGAATATCTTTCATACAAGATACATTACACTTAACTAGGCATTTTTTATCTCCACTATTATAGGAGATGGTTTTAACAAACCAATAATATGTTATCAAATATTTGCATCCACGAGAGTTATTCTAACAAGTCAACAAATATTAAACCCAATAACTAAAAGTTATTCTCATATTCAAGGAAACATAATTATGTAAAACTAACATAATATTCCTAACATGTGTTTGGTTCCAAACATGACAAAGCATTTTCTTGAGGATTTGGAGAGTCCTATCCAATGTCCACCATTTCTTACCTACCCTAACAAGGATCCACAAAGGAAAACATAACTAATAAAACCTAATATGTGTTTTTCCCAACTCTTTACTTTGTCCTTTTTTTGTTTATTCATAATTTTATTTTTCTTATCTCCAATTTCCACTTCTTAATGCTAGCTCAAAATTTAAATCCATAAATGTGCATATTTATTTAATTTTTTTAATTATATATATATATATATATATATATAATATTTCATTACCTTTCCATGGTAACAGTCATAAAAGTGCGTCCACACCAATGTAAAAGTCAATATGCTTTGAAAGGAACTGACGAATTGATTACTATTATCCCCCATACAAAAGAGTTATGTTACGTTGGTGTGGACGCACTTTTATCCCCCATAAAAGTGCGTCCACACCAACGTAATAGTCAATATGCTTGTTGAGGAAAGACATGTCTCTCCATTAATGGAGCTCGACCAAAAACCAAAACTCATCAAGTTAGGATTGCGTGCTTATCGACCAGGTAAAATGGGACAAGGAACTACACTTCTATACTAATTTTGATTCTTTTGGGTGTTCAACAAAATCTCCTCAATAAATCCATATGATCATCCTCCTCATCTAAAACAACAATGACTTGATGAAATTGAGTTTCACTTATAAAAATTGTCCAAAAATAAACTCTAAAGTTGGTGGAAATATCCTCTTAGGTATCCTACAACAGAATAAGGTTGGGTTGTTGAACAGGAAGATTTTTTGTAATAGGATTTACAAATGGTCATATGATTTAGGTGTTCCAAACAATATTTGTAGGGTGTATGTAAAACATAAACATTCCCCAAAAAAATCACCAAAAAATGTTGGAAATATTATTTTTCGTATGGAAAATATGGGATTTTGGCAATGGTGTAATGAGACAAAGGCCCACCTCTATAATAAGGTGAGACTACCATTATCGAGGCCTTAATTTCATTAAAAAATAATATTTACAAAATTTGCACTAATTTATCATTGATGAGGTTAAGATTCCATTCCAAAAGGTTGTGGCTTCTCAAGAAATGAGATAAAAATGAGAGGGAAAGGATAGAGAGAAAATAATGAGAAATGTATAGAAAAGAAGGAAGATAAGTCTTGTATTTTCAAATAGGAAAATGAAAATCATATCTTAATTGCATAATTATTAGTTAACTATCTACTGAAAATTGACAATTAAGTAATTTCAAGAAAATTAAGAGCTAATCATGCATTTTACATAAGAATATGTAAAAATTAAATGATTAATAATCAACACAAAGTTTGAAAAGATATCTATTTATTATCTTCTTGGTAATTTTGAATACAAAGTTTCTACAATATCCTTTCTCCATAATTTATCTATTGCCTAAATAAAATTACTTACATGTGATTTGAAACAAATAATTATAGAAAGATATTTCCTATTTTACAATTACATGTACGGAAGAAAAAGTTAATTTTTTTAATTATAGAAACTTGCAATTTGCAAAAAACAATTTACACATACATGGGATAAAAAGAGAAATTTTATAATAAGAGGACTCTAAAAATTGACAATGTTAATTTTTAAATTGTAAAATAGAATGTGCAATTTTATAATAATGAAAATACATGATACTGAAATTACATGCTTGACTTAATCAAAATTGCTACAAATCATGGGTCCTCTTTTTGTAGCTCTTGACTGGCATTATCTTTCATTTTAATAACTTACTTTTTAGAGACTTGTATTTTCTTGTGGTATTCATTGAAACACTAGAAAATGTCTTGAATCAATTTCTCATTTAGAGCTTGATAATATTTTCTAAAAACTTCACTTTTCATTCCCATATCCAACATTTTTTAGGACAACTACTAAAACATCCTTATCTCCTTATTGAATTTACAAAAGGAATTTTGGTATTTGATGAATTTGTCAATTGACTCAAAATTGAAGGTATATTATAAAGAAAAGTTACCTTGTACCAATTGCTTGAATTTGTTAAAAATTATTTCATTTGAATGCACAGACATTCCCTTATCATATAAGGTACAAAAAAATCTTCTCAATCATATCTTAAATATAATTTGTTGATGTAATCCCATCTATTCTCACTTTTTTCATGTTGATAAGGCATTATTCAAAAATGTGTATTCTGAAAATTATAGTTTCATGCAACTCAAACTACTTCCCACATTTGGAATCATGTAAAACACCTTTAATCACAAGAACATTTGAGTTAATTTTTGTAAATATTATATTTTAGGAAAGTAATACTTACACAAATTAGAATTTTACTCAAATTGATCCTATGTTTCCCTTAATGCCTCAATTTCAATGTTAATTTTCAAATAGGATATCACAATATTCTTCTTTCCTTATTCAGTTAATCTTTCAAACCATATTTTGGTGGCATGGCCTATTATTCCCTATTTGAGAGTATCAAAGATATAAGTTCTAGAGAGGGGATAGATTAATAAATAGGCCTAATGATTCTTTAAATGATAACATAAAGTTAATCCACCTTATCTATTAGTTATTCCTTTTTTGTGTTATCCTTATCCATTTTCTCAAACAGATTTCAAAGGGAAACTTGTACCTATTGTTTCACCCCCTCCTTAAATGTTTCTCCAAATCAAGTTTAGAGATTTAATACTATAGGGATGAGATTTCTCCTTCACCCTTATTTACAGGAGGCACAAAACTTTTAGCATACCTTCCTCCCTTCTCATATATGATAATTCTAGAATCCATTCTCGTTTTTTTTTATTTTATATGAGGAATATTTCCTTGGGCCCAAAGTAATGAAATAAATATTATCAAACTACACTAATTTCCTATTCTTGGGAATCACACTACATAGGAATTTGGGAACTTCTTAAATTTATTATGCTAACACCATTTTTGTTGCAAGTCTGACGCAATTTTTTAATCCATAACTACAATTTGTGTGACCTGAAGAGGAGGATAAGTCATTCTGACCATAGGGATTTAAATTATTATGGATGTAATGGGTGAAGAAATTGAGGTGTGGACAATGAAAAATGTATACATATGAGGTGGTGTGTAGGATTTCAGAGGAGAAAATTAAGGAGTGGGAACCCTCGGAGGGAATGCATGTTTTGGTGAAGGTAGCTAAAGGGGAATAAGAAGGTAGAGTGGATTGTGATGATATGATAGACACATGAGAGGTGGGAATAAACAAATTAGGAGGATCCATAGCCAAATATGATTGGGAATTATTATAAATACATGGTAGGGATTAAAAATCTATAATTATAATATGTACATAGCTTTTTGAAGGTGGTGGGTTTTGGTCTTGTGGACCCCTCCACGACCTTGTCTTTTCCTTATTCTTTTGCGTAACATTCAAGTTTTTTCTCCTAGCTGGAGCTACCTAAAAAACAAATTCCTACTTGGGATGCACCATTGGAACTAAAAAACCTATGTAACATTTGTAGTTTTACTTGTTTCGTAGTGATTAATTGTGCCCAAATACATTGAAGAGTTTATGATATGATAGTGTTGGTTCTGTTTTCATGAGAAGTGTATTAATGTTTAGACCAATCAGCATAGGGAAATGAACAAAGCTCAATATGTTGTTGAGTGTACATGATCCAAAAACATTTCCATTATAAACCATTTCCTCATAAATGACTTCCAAATCAAAAACTTGGATTTGATTCAAGGTCATGTGATATCAATATCACTTCCTTAAGTCCATGTCATCATCGCATTCCATCCAATAGTCTTTAAAAAATGGTACTTGGACCAAAGTTTCTCCCAAAACATGATTGATTACACCTTAAATATGACCTTGACCTTTATCATTTCAGCCTCTATTTTCTTTATTTTGACTAAATAAGGAAAGGATTGCCTATCAATCATGATCAAGAAATGAATTCACATCTTCTACTTTCTAGACATGTATTTATGCACCTTAACAAGTTTCCACATGGATTCCATTAATACCCACTCATCACTGACATATCTAAAATACATATAAGGTGCACCCTCAAAACCACACAATAATATATAGAAAAATGTTTGGAACTAGATAAATCAACCACCCCATATATCAATTTGTTTTTAACACTTGACAAGACACCAAGTATTAACCAAATATAGATGTAACATGCTAATAATATAATAGAAAAATGCTCTGTTGATGAGGCAGAAGTGATAGGTTGGCATCAAAGGTGATTTGTGGGTAGAAATCATACATATTTTTTATGCTTAGTGGAACTTTTATGGAGATGTCATGCAATTTTTTTTGTTAAAAGCATCTCAATTTTTTTCTTGTGAATCAAATTATTGATCTACACAATCGAATTGATATATTATTGGTTTTTTTTATTATATTGATATATTACAACATCCACTCTTGAATTTTTTTAAATATGTGAATCCCTACTATTTTGATCATGAGTGTGATTATATCATTGATATCTTATTTGAGTTCCAAATGGTGCATCACTTTGGGAAGTCAAGAGACAGAATTTTTTGGCTTCTTGAGCTACTATTTGTTCACTCTCTTTATACATGTCCAAGTATTTTCATTCTAGCAACATTAATTTGGTTATATATTTATATCCATGTATTCACCATACTTAGACACCTAAGAAATTTTAAACAATGTTTTTTGTAGGTCAACATCCAATATCTAACACACAGTTCAATCATTTCTAACAAAAAATGTTCTTATTTTCAAATGCAGTCATCCATAAATGAAACAATATCTTTATTATCTCTACAATCCCTAAATGAAATAACAAAGAAAATTTCATAATTTCTCGAGAAATGGGTCATTCAGCCAAGAACTTCTCCATGTGGTTCTCCAATTGTTTTGGTTTCATATAAAGGAGGAACTTCGCGAATGTGCATGGATTTCCGAGCATTGAACAAGATAATAGAGAAAAACCACTACCCACTCCCTTGTATTTATGATCTATTAGATCAATTGATTTTTTTTGTTTATTTCACTAAGTTATAATTAATATTGGTTATCACCAAATTAGGATTAGCGAAGGTGATATTTGGAAAAATATTAAAACTAAGCAAGGCCTTTTTGAATGGCTAGTTATGCCTTTTGGGTTTTGTAATGCACCTGTCACCTTCATGTGGTTTATGAAAGAAGTATTTAGGACATTCATAGATGATATTTTGATCTTTAGTAAAATTTGGGAAGATTATCTTGTACACATTAAGAAACTCTTGAATACTTTGTAGGGGGGAATTATACTTAGAGATGTCAAAGTGTAAATTTGGTAAAACATATTTGGTATATTTAGGTTATATTATAGGGGCATTAAACTGAAAATTGATCCCTCTAAATTTGAAGTCGTAATAAAATGACCTAAGCCTAATAATATAACTTAATTAGAAGCTTCCTTGGGGCAATTCAATATTGGAGTAATTTTATTGCTAAATTTGCATTTATTGTATCTCTTTTTCATGCTTTGACAAGTACTAATCAAGTATTTCAATGGGGAAGTAAACACCAAAAATACTTTGGAATATTGAAAGAAAAGATAAGAATAACCCTAGTCTTAGCACTTCTAGACTTATAGTATCCATTTGAGAATGAAACTGATACAAGTAATTATGCCATGGGTTTTTTCTTAATACAAAAGATAAAACTTATATGTTACCATTCAGAGATCTTCCCAAGTGCGGTAAGGAACTATCCTACTTATGATAAAGAGTTTTATGCTTTAGTACAAAGTGTGAAAAAATAGAAGCATTATTTGATGGGTAAAGAGACTATCATTCACATGGATCACTAGCCTTTGAAATATCTCCAATCATATTCAAAACTACAATAGTCAAGGAAATTTCATTGGATGGGGTTTGCAACAATTCCATATTTTGATAAGGTACACAAAATAAGGTTGTTTATATGCTTTCAAGACCTCCTATTATTATATCTACTCTTTTACAACTTAGTCCTTTGATGCATAAAAGTTATAAGGAACAATATACTACAGAAGTTGACTTCAAGGATGTTTATGAAGATCTAACTCATTTTAATAAAGTGGAATAATTAGAATATCACTTACATGATTGGTTACTTTATCATCTTAGAAAACTTTGCATTCTACAAGATGAAATAGTTCATGTGATTAGGGAAGCACATAATTCTCTTGTTTTTGGTCATTTTGGCACTGGGAAAAAAGTTACAAAGATATTATTATTGGCCTCATATATAATAAAATGTATCTAAGTATGTAAAAGGTTGTATTTTTGAGGCACTATAAAGCCTAATAATCTGAATTCAGACTTGTATGCACCAATTCCAGTACCTACCCCTAATTGAAGAGTACTTGGCAAGGTGTAACCTAATTTGGGTGTCTACATTTGCTCCTTTTTGCATAGCTTGTATTGACAAGTGATGATGACAAAAATAGGAGATGGTTGCCCCAAGTATGGTTATGAAAGAGTGTTTCTATGGAATTTGTAGGTGGCTTACATATGTCGAAAAGAAAACATGATTATCTTTATGTGGTTGTGGATAGATTTAGAAAAATATGTGTATTGGTGCATGTACAAAATAGATAACATGTGAGGATACTTGATAGTTTTTCAAAAATATTTGGGTTTATTTTGGTTTAACCACATCTATTATATCTGATCAAGATTCTCGATATATTGGGAAGTTTTGGTCATATTTTTGGGACTTAATGGACACAAAACTTAAGAAGATCACTACCTTTCATCCATAAACAGATGGGAAAAAAATGGTTAACCAAACAATGGTACATTTTCTTTGTGGGTATTGTAGAAAGCATCTGAATCTTTGGGATGAAAACTTATGTTATGTGCAACATGCTTAAAATCACGTCATACATTCTTCTACATAGAAGTCTCCTTTCAAGACTTGTTTTGGTTATTTTCCTAAGTCCCCTTTGGACTTTGCTTTTGGAAAAGAATCAATGGAGTATTGAAATAAGATAGAAACAAAGAAAATAGGTTATCCAAAAGATCCATTCAGTTCATCAAGTTGTTCGAGAGCAATCAGAAAAGAGTCGAGCTAAGTATAAGGCTAGGCATGAAAAGCATCAGGTTGATCATCACTTCCAATTTGGTGATTGATTATGGCTTTACATTAGCAAGGAACACCTTAAAAGTGAAGGTAAAAATCTCAAACCAATTAGATATGGTCCATTTAATATTTTCAAAAAGAATGATAACAATGATTCTTGGTTAGCATTACCTGCACATATGTAAAAGTATTCATTGGTAAATGTTGAAAACCTAAAACTATATGGGCCTCCTATGACCATGGATCTATATGAGAATGTTCAAGTTCCTTATATTGATAATTTTGGTCTTGAATATCTTGATTAGTTGTTGGAAGATGTTATTCTTGATGGGATGGTGAGCACTTTGTGAAGGGGTGATGTGGACTACCTTCGTGTGGGTCTAAAATTGATGTATCCAAGCAAACTAAGGTGGATCAAAATCAAAAATGTGAGGGAGTTGTACCCTCACTTATTATCATAATAAAACCAAACTTTTGGTGGTCCAAAAGCTTTTCCCTGGTGACGATTGATCCAAGACGATCCCCACAACTAATCCAATAAAATTTTCTACAATTATGACAAAATTTATTTCACATTGAATATCTCATCAAGATATTTCCAACACATAACAAGGTCAATCTGACTTCATATGTAAAATGTATGGCCCATTGAAGTGTAAGGAAAACATTTTTAAATATATGAAAAAGTACAATGTTGAAATCATCCTATTGACTGAACCTGAACAAGTGGACCAATTATATTCTAAGACATGGACTAATTACATTGTGACATGTGGTAGAGAAAAACAAATGAGTTTGTTTGGTTTTCGGCCTCTAGCCTTCGACAAGTGTACATGTTTGTAGTTAGGGCACACACTACTTAGCAGTTGGGGGGTCATCAACTAATTGGGGTCCACTTTTTGTATGAAGTTATATATATAAGTAATTTTCCATGTTGAATTTGGGAATAATTTTCTATTGTTTTTAAATATTAGCACCTAAAACTATGTGGTGAGACCTGAAGCCAGCACCTGGCATTCACTCCACAAGTGCCCATGATAGTTATGTAGACCAAATTCAAAGAATGGATTGTCTCTTGACTACATCACAAGGCTAACAAATTTCTATTTAGAATTCTACATATTTCATGGGAAGATTTTTATATGTAAACAACACTCAAGGATTTCCCATGTTAAATGTGGGATTAAATTTCCAATGTTTTCAAAGCTTAGCGCCTATAAATATGTGGTGAGACCTCAAGCCACAACATGGCTTCCACTCCAAAAACTTCCCATGATAGTTATGTAGTTCAAACTCAAAGAAAGGATGGTCTCTTGACTACATCACAAGGCTAACACATTTCTATTTAAAACCTAGTCTTGTGCACATCCCAATGAATGTGGGATAAATGGATTAACAAAGGATTCAAACTCAAAACTTCTCGTGTCTTATTTTTGGGTCTTTACCAATACTCCACATGTTAATTTAGCAAATGTAACTAATGGCATTTCTTATATCCTTTAATTTTGGGGTTTTTAAGATTTAAACAAGGTGTTTTTGGGGGATTTGAACACCTACATCCATGGAAAAAGGGATATGTGCTTAACCACTAAGCCATGTCCCTTGTAAACATTTTAAAAGGGAAAATATTATATCCGAGTGGTAACATTTTTTAATGGCCCCTTATTGAAAGAAAGCAAGTTTATGGTTATTTTATTACAAGGAGGAGATTGAAGGTTGAGATCTTGATTTGTAGACTTCCTAGAGACAGGGAAAATAAAATTTGTAGATTGAAGATGAGATTTTAATTGATGTGAGATTGCATAAATAGTATATTTACATCATTAATCGGATTGGTTTGACTATTTTCAAACCCGAAGACATAACCCATCACGGGTGAACTCAGTTTCTATTATTTCTATGTTTTATCATTTTCTCATTCTTTATTATTAGTTTTATATCTAATTGTAATCAATTAAGTCAATTTTTAACATAAATTCAACAAATTGAGAAAATTATAAAAAGGATAAGAAACCGGTTAAATTGAAAAGTGAAGCACTTAAAAAATTGTATCACTTTTTCTAACTAGACTAGTGAGCATGTTCATCACTACAATTTTTTCTCTTTCAAGAGAAATAAATATGTTAGCCACCACTTAAAATACACATTTTCATAACCACATGTTTTAATAGTAATTCATACATAAAATCAATCTAGTTGATGCATCTAGTTGTTTCTTCAGTGTGAAAGGAACTAATTTTAGTCGTCAAATGTTATGTATATATCTAGTGCCATTTTACCTTTGGGAAAAAAATTTAATTATTGAACTTTGCAGTTTGTGGCATACTTCTAGGATGGATGGATGGTTTACTTCTCATTTTCGAATAACCTCTACCATTAGCAGGGTTGCTTCTTGATTGCTACAATGATTAGCACAAATGGTGAGACCCGTGAATCAACAAAGTCCCTTGTAAGCGACCGCCAATGAACATGGATTCTACTTTCCTATCTAGTGAACAAAGTAAAATATCCCTCATCGTCAACAATAAGCACCAAAAGAGAATATAAACATTTCCCAATTTCCTTCTACACTTGGAGGACTATCGACCTTAGATGTTAGGAGAGCAACTCAAAGGAATGTGTAGTGTCCCCAATGGACATATTTCTAACCCTAAACGGATTATTCACAAATCTTGACGAAACAACAAGTTGTAGAAGATATATAAATAATAATAAAATACAAATCTAGATTTTATATAGGAAATTGTGACTTGGTACAGGAATGAAATTCATTCGAAATTGAATTAAAACCACATAAGTCTTCAACCAAACAAACCATCAATTTTTCATATGCAAGATCAATGAGAAAAATACCAGATTTTGGATCAATAATAGGCTGGAATTATTTATTAAAATTTGCATATGATAGTCCTCATACACAGTTGAAAATACAATTTATTTAGCCTAAAAATTATGCAAACCAGCTGATTTTGGCCTCTAAAAATATGACAAAGATGTTGGTAATGAGATCTGGGATAGTCGTGCCCTGGAATGGCTCAAAATCCACTCGCAAGGGTGTGGATAACCCTAGATCAGTTTGAATCTAAAGGTAAAAATCTGCCCCAACAATTGTGTCTTCAAACCTGTTATCCCGTAAAATTGATAAGGGCAATTTTACAGATAACCATACCGAAAATTTTGTTCCGATCCCTCGTCAAGGATCCCTTGCGTTCAGAACATTGCAAAATCCCTTTCTGGGAAATCTGGTTTTCTGAACTTAGTCATTTTCGGTCTTTTTGGTCGGGTGCATAGAATGTTTATGCAACATCAACTTTTGATGTGCCCCCTTTAAAGCCTTTGGTGCATCCTTTCTTGTGTCAGCAGTCATTTTGATGTGCCTCTCTATGTTGAGGCTTCCCCGCGTGCGCCGAGGCGCATGCGCCCTCCTGCCAACATATCTTTGGTTGCATCACTTTTTGGTGCGCCAAAGGCGCACATAATATTATGTCGACACCCCTTTCATGCGCCAAAGGGCGCATGTTTCCATATGTCGACACTGCTTTTCATGCGCCCTTTTAAAAAGTTGGTGGCGCATTTATTGTTGCCTTGCCTATATATAGGCGCGTCTGCACTGTCATTATCACCTGAGCAATCACGTGATATTTTTCTCTGAGCTTGTCAGCGCACTAGCCCCGTCGCTTTCAAATTGATTTGTGGACCCCTCTCGTGCATTTCATCGTTATATATCCTGGTAAGATGTCCTCACTCCTTTTGTGTGTTTTGTGCTTTGGTTTTTATCTGCTGGCTGGCTGGTTGGGTTTGATTTAAACTGTGGAATCATGTTTTTATCCCCCTGCTGCTGTCTTTTCTTTCCTTCACCATGTCCTTCCTTCCCCCCTCTTTCTAGATCTGCTGGGAAGGGGACTCTGTCCTGAAGAAATGACTCCTTAAAAAGAAGCTTAAACCATATGCAAACACCTTAGTGAAGAAGTCATGGCTTGGAAGGAAACTGTAACATTTTTCTCCTTTAGCGCATCTGTCCTCCCTGCAACATGATCAACAGTCGCGCCATTGGCGCACCCACCATGCCTGTTACAAAAAGAGAAGCTGTGCCCTCATGGCGCACTTCCCTCGCATGCTGCAAATGCTTCCCATGCGCCCCTTGGCGCTGTCAAACTTGGATGCAACATAAAGAATTCCTGCACCCTTTGGCACACCCAGCATCCATGCAACAGACCTTTCATATGCACCAAGTGCTAAGCTATACATAGGCGCAGGTGCGTTCCTCACCGCAGCAACATCATGTTGTGCAGACCCTCCATGTGCCACGCCAAGTCCATTAAGCGCACAAAAAGCATACATTACACAAACCCTATATGCGCCTTTGGCACGCTGAAGTTCTGTGCAACATGAAAGATACATGCGCCACGGGCGCATCTTGTTCCTTTGCAACACCCTTTTCCTGTCCGCCTTACCTATTTAGCTCTGCAATCTACAATATCTGTGCACCATGCGCCCTGAGGCCTCAAAATTGCTATCTCTTTCTTCTGTCAGTATTTCAATGGAAAATCAAGTAGCTGACACGGCTTTCTTTGATTGGGTTTCACATCTTATTCTTGCAGATCAGAAATTAAACTCAGAAGAACATATGTCAGCATCAGGCAAGAGACCTACCAAATCCAAAGGCAAGGCCAAGCTTACAGAGGAAGAAATGAAATATAAGTATCAGAGGGTTAGAATGCTTGACTCCCAGGCCGAGTGTGACTTGGACATCAGAGACTTAGAGTTGGGTCATATTGATTTAGAGGAATTCTGGGTCAGGACTCAGAAGGTCACAAGAAGTCCGTGGATGGACAAGCTAATAGGCAGTGCCCTGCACTTTATTGGGGGAATCCCACTCAACGCCGTTAACAATGAATTCATGATGGTGGCTTCTTCTTCTTCTCTCTCTCTTCTTCGACTTTCTTTTTGTAAATATCTGAAGTATGTTGGCACAAATGATGACATCATCCATGTTGCACCATGAGATGATGTCATCCATCAAGTTGTCAAAAGTCAACATGACTTTGAGATATTTTGTATATCCTTGTAGATATTTTGTAAATATCTTTGTAAATAGGTGGTTGGCTCCTTTTGGCCTTCTTTTCTTTCCTTCTTCTATAAATACCCCAATGCTTGTTGTATTGGGCATGAGTGAATATCTTTTAGATGAAAAATAGAAGTGAGGAGAAAAGACTTTGAGATTTTTGTAACAGATATAATTATTAATACATATTTAGACTTTGTGTTGAATACATGTGTTATTTGCATCAGATCTTTCTTATGTCAGATCTATGTGTTTATTCTGTTAAATCTGCTTCTATTTTATTGTCATTTATTTATCAGTATTGCTTTGCTTGTTTATGAAAGTAGGTTTGGCTCTGTTTACTACCAATCCCAAAACATAAACATTCTGACCTTTCTGCTTTGGAATTCATTTCTTTTCTCCCTTCAGACCTGCTCTTCCTTCATCCTCTCTTTCATTCCTTTCTTTTCGCAGTTGGAAACACCCTACTGGGATGAGATCCCAAACCCCCGAAGGTAGAATATTGTGATACTTACATAGATTCCTGCTGGCAGAATAGCGATAAACCAGTTTCACTTTGCTGACTTAAAGAGGGGCTATGCCCTACACACTGTTGGCTCGTTTATCCATAGATCTGCCCAAGCGACAGATTTCCAGACTAACAGTTTTTGGCGACTCCACTGGGGACCGAACAGATCTATCAGATCTATGATGGTGGTAAGATAGAAAAATCAGAAAAATCAGAAAAATCACCGCTTGTTTGCAAACTTGAACTTTTTGTTAAAAAATCTAAAATTTTGCAAAAGTGCTCCAAATTGAAAATTTTCTTCTGAGATCCATAGATCTGGCCTAGTTGGAGATCTTTAGTTCACTGAGTTCTTACAAAAATTTGTGTTTTTCCGTAGATCTGAGTTTTGACAGTTTACCAAAATTTTCAAACTCTTCAAAAGTCAGCTCTAGATCCGAAAATCAGCTTGCTAATCTTCACTATCCTTTTATCCTCGCTGTTATTTGTCATTAACCACAATTGGTTTTCAGGAGAGGATAGTTTTTAAATATTTAAAAAAGTACATGCTGCTGGTTTTTGTCAGAAAAGCTAGAAAATCAGCAAGTACAACCAAAAATAAATTTTAAATCTACACCACAGCGTTCCAGATCTGGAAGGTACGCTGGCAGGTGAGCCATTTACGCGTGGCAGGAAAGCTCATGGAGAAGTCGATCCTACTTTCGATCGGCTTCAAAGGCACAATTTCAGTGTAGCACCGACGTGCTTTTCATCACTAAGTTTAGCTGATCGGTCCACCAGAAGTGCCTCACCCCCACGGAAGAGCCGGTTTTCACAAGGAGCCTCTACATCCCTTTGCAGTACTTTATTACTCAGTGGAACCACTCTCCCATCCCGCGTTGTTTTTCCAGCTGTCTAGATGGCGGTGCCATGAGGAAATGCTATGGGTCCTCTCACATTACCACATCCTGTTCACGCGCTCCCTCACGGAAACTGAAAGAATTTTCCCAAATTCGATGGGAGCGGAAACCAAAGCACAGATTCGCACATATCTACATTCATCATGTCATGTAGTATCCTAGACGTAACTCACGAAGATGTGTCGGTCCGCCTTTTTTTGGAAACTCTACAAGGACTTGCAACTGAATGGTTTCAGCATTTGTCGGCCGGATCTATTACCAGTTGGGCCACCTTGTGGGATGCTTTTGAAGACAGGTACAAGCCTTCAGAGGATGCATTTCCATTATTATCATAGATCACTCACCTGAAGAAGGATCCCAATGAGACCATGCGTGATTTTATCACCAGGTTCAATGCATTAATCAACCGTGTCCCTGTTGCCATGCTTCCAACACCGGAAAATCAGAACTGTTTCTTCGTGAACGCTATGAGCTCGAAAGTTAGTTTCTTGCTTCTTCAAGAGCAAGTGGCTACCTTGATTCTCACCCAGGCTTCTGCCATCCGAATTGAAGATAATTTGATAATATTCGGTGAATTGAAAAGGGAATCCTCTAAGCCTAAATCTTTGGGCCCTTCTCCCACTACTTCGTCTGATCCAGTATTTCAAAAGATGGCGAACAACTTGCTTGCATTGAAGAAGTAGTTGGCCTAGGCTTCCCCCAGTTCCTCATACCAGGATATTCCACGGAGGAATTTCGTTCCTAACAATATTTCACAAAGGACGCGCTTACCCGCAACTACTCCTCGGTTGGCGCTTGAGGCTCCTCCGGTTAACGCTCTAGCCGAAATTGAAGAAGAGGAACAAGATTATGAAGAACCTTCGTCTCAAGGCGAAGATGATCAAGATTTCAGTGAACCGACTGGCGACTCTACTATCGGATATATGGAATTTGATGAGGAAGAATCTGATGAAGAGGAAGGTACACAGGGCTATGCGAGCGGACAATCATATGTTGTTTTTACCCGCTCGCAAGGAAAAGAAGCAGAGGTCGCTGCCCATGTGCAGAAGGAGAAGGTCATGTCAAACGTGCCTCCAACCATTGCTAAAAGAGGTAATCCTCTTCCTACTCATCTCCTTGTTAAGTCTTTTACAAGGAAATCTTTTCCCCCTATCTCTCCTCCAAATCAGCCCTCTCACGTTCCTATCAAGACCAGTAATCCTATTCCACCATTGCGAAGTGAGGGACTCATTCCTTCACCAACGCAACCCTTGGCCGCATTTGATATCATAGATCATGCTAAAAAGACCAAGATCCAAATGTCTGAAGCCGAGTACCTTTAGTCAAATACCGAACAGCTTGTAAGATTGACTAAGTATATTCAAAGCCAAGTTGTTATATCTAATCAGGTTTCCCCAAAAGGAATTCTTTCCACTCCTCCTGAATCTTGCATAAATGTTGCTTCAACATCTGCATCAGGCAAGATAGAGCCTTTCTATCTCTCCCTCCTAATCAATGGTCACAAATTGAGTAACTGCATAATTGATTCGGGAGCTTCTGATAACGTCATGCCGGAAAAAGTCGCCCATGCTTTGGGCCTCACCCTTACCAAGCCTTTTGTCAGATGTTATTCCTTGGAAACCAAGCAGGTTCCATTGATTGGTCAAATCAAAGATGCGCAGTTTGCATTTGCGGCGTTCCCAGAGAAAAGAGTAAAGATGACTGTCCTCGTTGCCGACATTTCAGCAGTCTACGGAATTTTGCTGGGGAGAAGCTTTTGCAACGAAGTTGGTGGAGAGATTCATATGGACTGGTCTAAGGCTAGAATCCCTGTCAAAGGTGTAATGCAGACTTTGGAGCCAGAATCACAAAAGAAGTACTTGGTTACTAACTCTGAGGACCCCAAAGCTCAAATTCTTTTCGAATCATCAGGAATGGGGAACTATTTCTTGTCTACCGAGTCTGACAAAATGGTTGTTCTTGTTTAAGAAGGAGATCTTAATAAGATCTGGACCTTGCAGTTCGATGGCAGCTGTGCAACCAGTGGATGTGGCACCGGGGCCGTGCTGATATCTCCCGAAGGGGAGATCATTCCCCTCTCTTTCAAGTTGCAGTTTTTCAACATAAATAATACTGCTGAGTATGAATCTTTGCTACTTGGCATGCAAGCCATAAAGGAAAGAGGGATTAAAAATCTGAAAGTGCAAGGTGATGCAGAGCTAGTCATGAATCAAGTTAAAAGAATATATCAAGTGAAGAATGAAAGGCTCAGGCATTACCGTAACGCAATATGGGACAACATTGAAGAGATTGATGCTTTTTCAATTGAATCCATTCCAAGAGCTCAAAATGACATGGCCGATTCATTGGTTGTTTCAGCATCCCTCATGCTCCCTCACCCAGGTTTGAAAAAAAACAAATATACCATTGAGGTGGTTTTCCACCCTAGCGTGCCAGACAATTCTCAGCATTGGCAAGTATTCAACGATGACAATCAACTCATTGCCTTTCTAGAGAAGGTGAAAATTTTTAAGGAATTGCACTTTGAAGGATCCACTTCTATGTGTCGTGAATCAGTCACTGATCAAGACGATAAATCCGAAGGGAACGACGGCATATGTCAGCTCAAAGGAAATAAAATCCCGAAGGGCCTAGTTTCTCTGGAGCGGTTGTTCAACAGGCATGATCATTTTGTGAAAAAGAAGAGGCGAGATGATCCTGACTCATCCCCAAAAACCAAAACGGTCAATTTAGGTTCGGTATAGCATCTGCAATTCGTAAACATTGGAAAATGTTGCACGCCTGAAGAAAAGTGGAAATTCGTCAAGTTGCTGAAGAAATACATGGATGTATTGGCATGGTCCTATGCCGATCTAAAGTCTTTTAAGCCAAAGGACATCCAGCATGACATCCCATTGAAAGGAGATGTCAAAGCCTTTCACCAGAAGCAGAGGCATTATAATCCTAAGATCTCAGGTACTATCTAGGCTGAAATTCAGAAAATGTTGGATGCGAGAATCATTTTTCCTATCCATCACAGTACTTGGGTAGCAAATATTGTGCCAGTGTGCAAGAAGAACAGTGAAATACGTATATGAGTAGATTTTTGAAACCTGAATCAAGCTTCCTTGAAAGACAACTACCCCCTTCCTATAATGGATCAAGTTCTACAAGCAGTCACTAGATCGAAAATGTTGTCCATGCTTGATGGTTTTTCGGGCTATAATCAGATTGAAGTTTCACCTGAAGATCAATTTAAAACAGCATTCACTACTCCCTGGGGTACATTTTCCTACAGCAGGATGCCTTTTGGCCTATCCAATGCTGGCGCCACTTTTCAGTGGGCCATGGACCTGGAATTCAAAGGTATGATGGGGAAGGTCATTGTCATTTATCTGGATGATTTGACTGTGTTCTCTAAACAACAAAGTAATCATTGTGATCACCTGGAGCAAGTATTGGCTAGATGCCGAGAACATGGGATTTCCCTGAACCCAAAAAAGTCTATTTTTGGAGTCACAGAAGGAAAGTTGTTAGGACATGTTGTTAGTAAAGAAGGAACAAAGATAGATACCGAAAGATTCAAGGCTATTCAGAGCCTTACTCTGTCTACAAGTAAGACTGGCATTCATTCTTTCTTCGGAAAGGTGAATTTTCTCAGGCGTTTTGTTCCCGACTTTGCTGAGAAAACTCGTCATATATTGGACATGATGAAAGGGTCACCAACTTTCCAGTGGAGTGAGGAGGGGAAAAGGTCGTTTGAGGAAATAAAAGCTTCCGTTGCTCACGCACCAGTCCTAGTATGTCCTGATTTCTCCAAGGACTTTATCATGTATAGTTATGCATCTGAGCATACTGTGTCTGCCATCTTGATGCAAAAGAATTCAGAGGATGTTGAATCTCCGATTGCGTTCATGAGCTCTCCCCTCAAGCCTCACGAACTAAAAATGTCTCAACTGGAAAAACATGCCTTCGCCATTGTCAAAGCAGTCAAGAACTTCAGATATTACATTTTAAACTCTCATACGGTGGTGCTGGTTCCTGACACGGCAGTCAAATCAATTCTAACTCAACAGGAGTTAGGAAGCTTGCGAGGAAATTAGATTGCAAAGGTCCAGGAGTACGACCTGGATATAAAACCAACCAAGCTGGTAAGAGGCAAGGGCCTATGTCAACTTATGGCTGAAAAAAAAGATTCAGAAAGTCCTGAGGAAAAGGATGATTGTACCAACGAAACACAAATCCATCTGGAGACATCCCATTCTCTGCCTCTGGTCCTATTTGTTGCGACTAGTGACGAGTGGTATTCCGACATTGCTTTCTTCCTCACCTACGGTGAATGTCCAGCTCACGTAACTGCAAAGGAGAAGCGCACTATAAAGCTCAGAGCAGTGAAATATGTCATCTGGGATGACGGTTTATACAAACGTGGGATAGATGGTGTCTTCTTGCGATGTGTCAACAAGCCACAACAGGTGAAGTTGCTTGAAAGTTTTCATAATTCAGCCTGTGGAGGCCATTTCTCCTCTTCCATGACGGCACACAAGATCATCCGAGCCAGGTACTATTGGCCACCTGGGTAGTAAAGTGTGAACCTTGCCAGTAGTTCATCGGCAAGCCCAAGTTGGCTGCTTTTCCCCTCAGGTCGGTTGTTGTCAATGAACCATTCAGGCAGTGGGGAATTGATTTTATCGGTGCACTCAATCCCCAATCGAGTGTCAGACATAATTATGTCCTTACAGTAACGGATTACTTCACCAAGTGGGTGGAAGCCATACCTGTCAAACATGCCACTTCTGAGGTTGTTTGTAGTTTCATCAAAGAAAACATCATTGTCAGGTTTGGCGTCCCAAAAAAAAATTGTTGCTGATAATGCTTCTAACTTCTCTTCACGGGAAGTTATTAGTTTTTGCTATGAAT
Organism: Taxus chinensis; assembly: GCA_019776745.2. Lineage (NCBI taxonomy): Eukaryota > Viridiplantae > Streptophyta > Pinopsida > Cupressales > Taxaceae > Taxus > Taxus chinensis. The sequence goes on from CM034149.1 coordinate 218,801,948, forward strand.
ATGGGATAACTTTGGCTCACGCCTCAGATTATTACCCTCACGGAAATGGTCAGGCAGAATCTAGTAACAAGAACTTGGTGACCATCATACGAAAACTGGTGGAGGAAAATCAACGAATGTGGCACAAGTATTTATACGACGCTTTGTGGGCAGATCGCATTACTCCCAAGAGGTCTCTCGGTATGTCACCTTTTCAAGTGTTATATGGCACTGATGCCGAGCTTCCCATTTCTGCTGAACTTCCTGCTCTGCGCTTGGCACGAGCTATTGAAGATGAAACTTTCCAAAATTCTCTTGAAAAGAGGATCATGTATCTAACAAAACTCAAAGAAAAGAGAGTAAGAGTGGTCAACAGGATCACCAAACATCAGAATCAAGTCTAGAGACTGTTCGATAAAAAAGGTAAGCAACGGAATTTCCAGGTGGGGGACCTCGTCCTTCTGTGGGACAAGCAAAGAGAGCCAAAAGGCATGCACGGAAAGTTTGATTCCCTATGGAGAGGGCCTTTCAAGATCAAGCAGCTCAATGGAGAGAATAGTTTCTATCTCTCATATCTGGATGGAAACAAACTCCCACTTCCATACAACGGGCAAACATCTGAAAATTTTCAAGATGTAGAGCTTGCTCTCTTCTTTGTACAGTTTTCTTTAAGTTGTGTGTTTGTTTTCGTCATGTGTTTGCTTTCCGTTTGTTGTGTGTTTCCTTTGTTCTCCCTTTGGTCGCCCTTGTTTTTGACTCTATTACCCAATGGATAGCCACATGAGATCTGGGATTCTCTACCCCTGAGTTTTCTCAGGGATAGTCCCCAGAAAGAGCCAGCTGTTATCCCGTAAAATTGATAAGGGCAATTTTATAGATAACCATACCGAAAATTTTGTTCCGATCCCTCGTCAGGGATCCCTTGCGTTCAAAACATTGCAAAATCCCTTTCTAGGAAATCTGGTTTTCCGAACTTAGTCATTTTCAGTCTTTTTGGTCGGGTGCATAGAATGTTTATGCAACATCAACTTTTGATGCACCCCCTTTAAAGCCTTTGGCACATCCTTTCTTGTGTCAGCAGTCATTTTGATACGCCTCTCTATGTTGAGGCTTCCCCGCATGCGCCGAGGCGCATGTGCCCTCCTGCCAACATATCTTTGGTTACGTCACTTTTTGGTGCGCCAAAGGTGCACATAATATTATGTCGACACCCCTTTCATGCGCCAAAGGGCGCATGTTTCCATATGTCGACACTACTTTTCATGCGCCCTTTAAAAAAGTTGGTGGCACATTTATTACTGCCTCACCTATATATAGGTGCGTCTGCACTGTCATTATCACCTAAGAAATCACGTGATATTTTTCTCTGAGCTTGTCAGTGCACTCGCCCCGTCGCTTTCGAATTGATTTGTGGACCCCTCTCGTGCATTTCATCGTTATATATCCTGGTAAGAGGTCCTCACTCCTTTTGTGTGTTTTGTGCTTTGGTTTTTATCTGCTGGCTAGCTGGTTGGGTTTGATTTAAACTGTGGAATCATGTTTTTATCCCCCTGCTGCTGTCTTTTCTTTCCTTCACCATGTCCTTCCTTCCCCCCTCTTTCTAGATCTGCTAGGAAGGGGACTCTGTCCTGAAGAAATGACTCCTTAAAAAGAAGCTTAAACCATATGCAAACACCTTAGTGAAGAAGTCATGGCTTGGAAGGAAACTGTAACATTTTTCTCCTTTGGCGCATCTGTCCTCCCTGCAACATGATCAACAGTCGTGCCATTGGCGCACCCACCATGCCTGTTACAAAAAGAGCAGTTGCGCCCTCATGGCGCACTTCCCTTGCATGCTGTAAATGCTTCCCATGTGCCCCTTGGCGCGTCAAACTTGGATGCAACATAAAGAATTCCTGTGCCCTTTGGCGCACCCAGCATCCATGCAACAGACCTTTCATATGCGCCAAGTGCTAAGCTATACATAGGCGCAGGCACGTTCCTCACCGCAGCAACATCATGTTGTGCAGACCCTCCATGCGCCACACCAAGTCCATTAAGTGCACAAAAATCTTACATTACACAAACCCTATATGCACCTTTGGTGTGCCGAAGTTCTGTGCAACATGAAAGATACATGCGCCACGGGCGCATCCTGTTCCTTTGCAACACCCTTTTCCTATGTGCCTTACCTATTTAGCTCTGCAATCTGCAATATCTATGCGCCATGCGCCCCGAGGCCTCAAAATTGCTAACTTTTTCTTTTGTCAGCATTTCAATGGAAAATCAAGCAGCTGACACGGCTTTCTTCGATTGGGTTTCACATCTTATTCTTGCAGATCAGAAATTAAACTCAGAAGAACATATGTCAACATCAGGCAAGAGACCTACCAAATCCAAAGGCAAGGCCAAGCTTACAAAGGAAGAAATGAAATATAAGTATCAGAGGGTCAGAATGCCGACTCCCAGGCCGAGTGTGACCTGGACATCAGAGACTTAGAGTTGGGTCATATTGATTTAGAGGAATTCTGGGTCAGGACTCAGAAGGTCACAAGAAGTCCGTGGATGGACAAGCTAATAGGCAGTGCCCTACACTTTATTGGGGGAATCCCAGTCAACGCCATTAACAATGAATTCATGATGGTGGCTTCTTCTTCTTCTCTCTCTTCTTCGACTTTCTTTTTGTAAATATCTGAAGTATGTTGGCACAAACGATGACATCATCCATGTTGCACCATGGGATGATGTCATCCATCAAGTTGTCAAAAGTCAACATGACTTTGAGATATTTTGTATATCCTTGTAGATATTTTGTAAATATCTTTGTAAATAGGTGGTTGGCTCCTTTTGGCCTTCTTTTCTTTCCTTCTTCTATAAATACCCCAATGCTTGTTGTATTGGGCATGAGTGAATATTTTTCAGATGAAAAATAGAAGTGAGGAGAAAAGAATTTGAGCTTTTTGTAACAGAAATAATTATTAATACAATATTTAGACTTTGTGCTGAATACATGTGTTATTTGCATCAGATCTTTCTTATGTCAGATCTATGTGTTTATTCTGTTAAATCTGCTTCTATTTTATTGTCATTTATTCATCAGTATTGCTTTGCTCGTTTATGCAAGTAGGTTTGGCTCTGTTTACTACCAATCCCAAAACATAAACCCTCTGACCTTTCTGCTTTGGAATTCATTTCTTTTCTCCCTTTGGACCTACTCTTCCTTCATCCTCTCTTTCATTCCTTTCTTTTCGCAGTTGGAAACACCCTACTGGGATGAGATCCCAAACCCCCGAAGGTAGAATATTGTGAGACTTGCACAGATTCCTGCTGGTAGAATAGCAATAAACTAGTTTCACTTTGCTGACTCAAAGAGGGGCTATGCCCTACACACTGTTGGCTCGTTTATCCATAGATCTACCCAAGCGATAGATTTTCGGACCAACAAAACCCTAGCTGGAAACAATTTAAATCTATAACTTTAGCCTTTAATAATTGCAAGAAATCTGAATTAAACCCTTAAAAATCAATAGAAACTCCTAAATAGAGCTCCCTCTCAAAGGAAAGAATATTTTTCATTCTCCTTTCTAAGCTTAAAGAGGGTTTTCCTCATCTAAATACAACTTCAAAGGGTTTTCTTCCTTTGGAGTTTTTATGGAAAGCATGCAAGCTTACACCACAAACCTTAAAATTATCATAAACAAGAAAAGATGCTTTCCCTTGCATGTCGACCTGATTTTATAACATAACTTGGCCTTTTTACCACCCAAGACCACCAATCACATTTTTTTCGTCATTTAATTTTTCTATGGGATTTTTGCTTTTCCCACATGGGTCGTATTTTCCTTGGGGAAAATAAAATAAAATAAAATAAAGTGACTTCTTTTTTCTAATTTTATTTTGTCAATTTTCTTTTCTTTTTTCACTTGTCATTAATAAATTAATAAAGTGCTTATAATAAGATTTTATGATGCACTTTATGATGAATTTACTATGACTTAGTTTCCCATTTTATCATCCCTTAGCCATTAGGAAATAATGAATGGGCTAAGGGTCTTCGATCGAGAAGGAGATATTAGAATCCTCCCTTACCAAATTCCTTTCCCTCAAGCAATTGCAACTCTTACGCCCAAGTGCCATATGCAATATATAAAACATGTTGTAGTGTTCCACAAGTCATTATCTTGTACCTATTAAATGAGAGAGCTCTTGCCAGAATATATAACTCTCATGATGTTAGTAGACATGAATTTGGATCAATGGTTCAACATACTCCATATTGTAAACTTCATCCTCTAACTTATCATGTTTCTCGTGAGGAAAATAAATCTGAATATGTAGCAATAAATAAGACATATTGTCATTCCTTTCATACCTTTCAATGTCATTAAGATCTTCATTACCTCTTATTTTCATGATATCTTGACTTTTTGTACCAATTCCTCATCATTCTTGTCAGTAGGCTAAATATCCTCATGATAGGACTACTTAAATAAAAAAAGGATGTGTATTTTACCACAAAATCTGCCTCCCATGTGATCTTCCTTCTTTTGAAAGAACTATCCATACTCTTGGTTGCCACACTTTGAGAAGTACCATTCCTCATACCTTGCAAAAAAATTTTTGTCTTGCCCACTAATACAAATAGTTTTCTCATAAGAAGTCATACAATTTCCCATTAAGGATTCTTCTCTTTCAAAATTGAATGATGGGATCCTCTTTTGTCACCTCATAAGGGTTACTATAGAGGATTCATATCTTCAAAATTCATCATGACTTCTCCACCTTGTCGTTGATCCTCTACATGCTCTTGGAATTTATTCTTCACAATGGAGGATTTTCTTCCCTCTATGGTTGAAACCTATCTGCCACGGCCTTTAGATAATGTTTGGCCATCAGGCCTTGTGCCCTTACTATTTTTCAACACATAAATCGTTGAAAGTCAACATTTCTCTCAACTTGAAACTAAGGGTTGCATACTCTTTACCCCATGCTTCCATGTCATCAACCTCACTTGGAATTTCTTCCTCAATTGTTTGCTCCTCTTTTTGGAGAAATTTGGCTCTGAAAATATGATGTAGAGACTTGGCAGATAACCTAATTGGTCCAGTAGAGCTCCCTTCATCATTATTGGTTGCTCCTTGATTTGTAGATATATTGTTCCATTGTAGAATGTTTTCCAAATCTCTAATAGAATAGGTCAATGTTTCACGCATTTCCCTTGTAGATTCCCTCAATACATGATGCATATCTCTTTAAATTTCTCTCATAGAATGTTGTAATTTTGTAACGCCCACAAATTCGATGTTATAAAGTTGCAGATTTTTTTCTCTTAAGTTACACGGGTGTTAAACACTAATATACATTTTCTTAATTTCTACTAGCAATGTTGCATTTCATAAGATAGATCTAGTTTAGATTATTAATTAATTATTCTTAATACATTTCTAATGTCAATTTAATTATCATCCACTAGATAAGTGTCCATTAATTTCTCTTAACTAGGTAAAATAGTTTCCCTCTTAGAAAATTAACATTCAACCCACATTTAATAAACCCTTATCCTTAGTCACCTTAGTCCACTTAAATTATTTTCTTTAATGTTCATTGAAGCATTTAGTAAAACCTACTAGAAGGGTTACATTTTTAACTTAACACACTAAGAGCCCTAAGTGGCCCCATTCACCAATTTACACATACATTTGATTTATTTAAAATTTACAACCATAATATGAATATTCTCACCTAAAAATTGTAGGGTTGATTCTTAACCCTTGGATCAAATCAATAGGGACCACAAGATTAGATCTACCCATAAGAAACCCTAATCATCCTTAAGGGATTCTTCTTAATCATTTCTTACCCTAAGCTCATTCATTTGGTCTTTTTCTTTGGATTGCAGGTTGAAGGAGTGGATGCCATGGATTAGAGGAAAGCCATGAAGGAGTCTTCTTGGATCCAATGTGCAAGAAGAAGGGGATTCCATCCAAATGGATCCTCCTTTAGAATAGTTGAATCTTAGATTTAATCATGCATTCTTAGTTATTTATTGCAATGCAAGCATCTATCCTAGATTTGGTTTGAGATCTATTGTTGATTAGTTCTCTATTTTTCTTGTTTTCACTGATGGGGAAAACCCTATTTTTTAGATCAAGAGTTTTAATGCATTTAAATCCATATATGCAAGTTGGAGTATGGGTTCAAACAAGTATACACTTCCCTCACAGGCTGGATCTACATTTTGGTGAAGTCTAGATCCATAAGAAGCAATGGTTTGGCCGAAAATATATTTTTTTAAAAAAAATTCACACATAGGTGACCGATTTTCGGTCTCTTGACCAAACCGGTACCCACTGTGCTACCGAGTGGTTCCACTACCGGCCAGTTTCCTGTGTTAATGATAATTTTTTAGAATATTGTTTTAAATGCACGTGGTGGAAGAGATTAATTCCATGAGAAACTTCTTATTCAATTTTAAGAAAGCATAACAGTCTCAAAGGCATCTAATATAAACAAGGGCACAACAAATGATCTGTCAAGTTTTAAAAAAAAAATTGGTGCAGTATCTGGTGACCGATGTCGGTCACAGGAATATCGATGACGGTTCTGTCACTGACGTGGTTACTGTCGGATGAGTCTATTTTATAAATTTTAACATATCTTCAACATTTTGTGATTCACACTTATCTAAATGACTTTTCCAACAATTATTCATTAAATTTAAGGTTGATGTGTAAGTCATGATATCATTTAAGTTGAAAACTAAACTTGGAGTTAACATTTTAAAGACTGCAATATGAAACAGTGACTAATGTCGGTACTGAGTACACCGATGCTAGTTAAGAATGACTGATGTCAGTCACTATGTAGGCCGGAGAACTCTAAAAATGAATGTATAAAATAACATAGATGTCAAGGATAACTTTAAATTTAAAATATATCAAAACCAAAGAGTGTTTAACAGTTTCAACCTAGAATAAGGCTATGATAACCTCCCAATTCACATCGTGATCAAAACATTAAGAATTGCAACTTTATTTTCTTTCAACACAAGGTAAAATTTAAACATGATATCCATTTAATTAATTCCTTTACATACAACTAAATTGAAGAGAAAAGAAAGACACATTCTTTAATGAACTTTCTTTTCAAATATATATTACAACTTAATAAATAAAATTACAAACAACTCTTCTTTTAATACAATCTACTAGTCTTCCACCTTAAGTGGAAATTACAATAATATTTCTACAATGAAGGGTTTTTTTGACTTCAACAAATGCTCCAAGTCCCAATTCTTCAACAAGAGCTCCACCATTTCTTCACTTTAATCACAACAAAAAAAATGGGGGAGAGGCAACACTCTCCACCCAACCAATAATCCAATGAGGAGAAGAAGTTATCCTCCTCATTGGCCCCCGAGCCCCAACCAAAATGCAATAAAGGATGGATCCAACTCATGGAAAATACACAATGCTTCTACATAACAATACAAAATTTCACAACCATTTCAAAACACATTCAACACAAGATACAATCACAAAATGAAACTATCAAAATACACAAGGCTTGAAAATGCAAAGCCAATGGAGCAAGGATCTATGGGGAGATCACTTATGCCTCCCAATGGGATTAGGTTCCCACCTTAAAACCCTCAAAAATACATCTCAAACCCCTACACAACTCTTATGCCTCCCTCAAGATCCTCTTATACCTCCCACATTCTCTTATGCCTCCCTACAATCTCTTATGTCTCCCTCAAAAGAACCAAGTAAGAAATGCAAGCATTCTCTTATCCAAGGTGGGGCACCCAACCCAACTCCCTCCCAAAACATGAAATAAAATCTTATGCCTCCCTACATATAAAATCCCCATAGCCTTCTCCTACACCATACTTAGGCATTCTACCCAAGATCCCAACAAGCATACAAACCATTCACTTGCACATACAAATATACACATATAAAAAAAAAACAAGTAAAAAAGGGTGTAGTTCCTACCTTTCCATGGTAGAATTTGATCAAAGAATCACACTCCAAGCTCCTTCAAGCTCAATCCAACTCCAACAAGCTCCAAGAATTCAACAAGCACTCCAAAAACTCTCCAACTCCAAAAATACAAGAGCACAAAATGAAAATGAAGTAACCCCCAAACAAACAAATAAACTTGCATATATAGAAAAAGGGAAGAGGAGGGTGAGGTGGCTCCATGTAGGATGCCACATCACTTATCCTCAACTCCACATCACAAGTCAAACCTCAACCCCAATGCACAATAAATTGGTGGTTGAGAGGAATGACAAACCTCTTACACACACAATCCAAACCCACACCCCCTAAGGACATAATTTAAAACCCATGTAAGAAAAGTGCAATAAATGTCACTTTTTGTCTTACAAAACACATAATGGGGTCTATTTTTGACCCCCCAATCCATAGGTAGGGTTGGTATAAGAAATTAAGAGGTGTGGGACAAGCTTAGCTTGTCCCACAAGCCTCCAAAAATGGCCCTTAAGCCCAAATCCGAAATTCCAAGGTAAGGTAGAGTGTACAACACTCAAAGTCACTTACACTCAATCAAAATCACAAAATCCAAATGACCAACTACTCTAATAAATGGATCCTTTTTTCACATCCCCATATAACTTAATAACATGATTAAATTACTTAATAAAGCACATTAGTCAACAATGATTAATTAAATTACATCACAAAATAAATCACATACTCTACAATAAATAAAATAAAAAGGGAAAGAACTGCACACATAGCCCATGGTCACAATTGGAGGTCATCCCCCCATGGGGACCCCCTAACAAAAAAAAACATAAACATAAACATTACACAAGTTTCCATGGTGACCTTCGTTGTATCCATCTAGTATTCTGTTGTGGTTGGTCTCCAATCCCCCTTTTGATTGTTGTGATATAATTACCTGCAAAATCACACAATACCTCCTTCGGCCTCGTGGCCACATCAAAAACATCAAAGATAAAATATACGCACATAAATCAATAAACATCCTCATATAGCTAAATCATCATCTCAACTAAACAATGCTATCATTTGTCTAAAATTTCAACAACATCTCAATTCTATCTTTTTATCAATATCAACAAGATCACAAGATTAGTTCAAATGCTAAATCCTAGTCAACATGACGAGAATTCTGAATGTCAGTAATATATATGCTAACAACACATCATCATCATCAATATAAAATGTCTCTCTATGTCTCTAAGAATCCACACAAATCATATTATGAATCACAATCCATCAATAGTCAGAATATCTCTATCATCTAACATCATGCTAAACCAAAATGATACAATAATATCCATGTCTATAGTCAACAGTAATCAAAATCAAAATATAATAAGTGTCGAAGAGGAGTGGGCACTACATCCCCCTCCCCTTAGACTCGACTTCCTCCTGGAAGTCACTGAAATAGGTGTGGAAACTAGACTCGTAGCAATGTAGCATCCTCCCATGTAGCAGCAGTCTCATCATACCTGTCCCACTAGACTCACACCTGATCAATCTCTCGGCCTCGAAGGCCCAGGGTCCTGTGCTCTAAAATATGCATGGGCTCCACCATCATCTGCCCCTGCTCCTGCACCTACAATGTGGTCTAATCCAATACATGAGATGGATCTGGGATATATCTCCTAAGAATAGATATGTGAAACACATCATGCACGTGAGACAAGCTGGGTGGCAAGGCTAGATGATAAGCTAAGGGACCGATCCACTCCAGGATCTCGAATGGACCCATGAATCTAGGAGACAACTTAGAGCCTTTTTTGTAATGGATAGGACTCTTATGAGGTCTGACACGAAGAAACACCTTCATGCCCACCTCATAACTATGGTCGACTCTCCTCTGATCTACATACTTCTTCTACCTATGTCCTGTGCCTCCTACAACCTCTGTTAGAACCAAAACAACTTCCTGCTCCATGTCCTGTAACAAATATGGTCTGAGAGATACTCTATCCTCCAATCTATCCCAACTCAATGGTGTCCTGCACTCCCTACCATAAAGTGCCTGAAAAGGTGTCATGCCAATCAAACTCTGAAAACTATTGTTGTAGGAAAACTCCACCAAATACAAGTACTCCTCCCACCTCGACTGATGATCCATGACGTACATCCAAAGCATGTCCTCTAAAATCTGATTCACCCACTCATCTTTCCATCTATCTCTGATGATAGGTTGTGCTAAAGTTGATGCTCATCCCAAGGGCTGCTGCATGGTAGTCTAGAAGTGTGATGTGTATAAGGATCGCGGTCACAAATGATCTTCCATGGAATCCCATGCAGTCTAACAATCTCATCCAGGTACACTCTCGCTACTACACTAGCTGTATAGGTGGTCTTCACCAGAGAAAAATGAGCCACTTTCGTCAATCTATCCACCGTGACCATGATGGCATCGTGGTGGTATCTTGACGTCGGTAGCCCTACTATGAAATCCATGGAAATGGTGTCCCATTTCCACTCTGGTATAACATGTGGGTAAAGAAGGCCAGCTGGATGTTGATGCTTGGCCTTCACCCTCTGACACTCTAAACAATGTGACACAAACTGAGCTACATCTCTCTAAAGACCTCTCCAATGGTAAAGTTGTCTCAAGGTGGCATGCATCTTCTTCACCCCTAGATGGGTTGAATAAGGTGCATGATGAGCCTCTACCAAGATATCCTGTCTCAAACCTCCATCCCTAGGTACATAGATCCAACCTCTGTGCCTGAGAAGTCCATTTGACTCTAATGTAAAACCATCAAACTTCCCCTCAAGGGGTCTCTGAGACTCAATCTCTGATCTAGCTGCAAGGTAGAAACTGTCATGAGGAAGTTGTCACAAAATCCTGCTCCGCAAATCTGTACCCACTGAAGTAGCCATAACCAAATGTCTCCATCTACTTAGAGTGCAAGTTACAACATTCTCTTTCCCCTTCACATGCTCTATCTCCATGTCGTACTCACATAGAAACTCCATCCAACACCGCTGACGAGCATTGAGATTGGGTTACGTGAAGAGGTGACGTAAGCTCAAATGGTCTGTCCTGAGAATAAATCTCCTACCAAGAAGGAAATGTCTCCATCAAACCAAAGCATGCACAACTACTGCAAGCTCAAGGTCATGAGTCAGATAATTGAGCTCATGATCTTTGAGTTTGTGAGACTCAAAGGCAACCACATGGCCCTCCTGCATCAATACCCCACCTAATCCTACCAAGGAAGCATCCGTACATACAAAGAAATCCCTCTGAGGGTCTGGCACAACAAGAATCGGTGCTAACATAAGGCATCCCTTCAGTGTACTGAAGGCCTACTCACATCCATCAGACCAAAAAAACTTCTTCCCTTTCCACTGAAGGGAAGTGATGGGGTACGAAATCTGAGAAAAATCCTGAACAAATCTCCTGTAGTAACCTACCAACCCCATGAAACTGCACACCTCAGTCACACTAGTTGGCATGGGCCAATCCATAATAGCTCAAATCTTGGAAGGATTGATGGTGATACCTTCCCCAGAAATGATGTGACCCAAGTACTACACCTCTGACTGAAAGAATGCACACTTCTCCAGGTTCCCGTAAAGTTGTTGCTCATGAAGACACTGCAGAACCTGTCGAAGGTGCTCCTTGTGCTCCTCATGCATGCATGAGTAAATAAAAATTTCATCAAGAAATATGAGCATGAAGTGATCCAAAAATTTTCTAGAATACCCCATTCATCAAACTCATGAATACTGTGGGGGCATTCGTCAGACCAAAAGGCACTACTGTGAACTCGTAGTGGCCATATCTCATACGGAAGGTTGTCTTATGAATATCTACCTCTGTGATCCTCAGCTGATGGTATCTAGACTTAAGATCTATCTTAGAAAATATTGTGGCCCCTTTCATCTGATCAAACAAATCATCAATACGTGGAAGGGGGTAACGATTCTTGATCGTTACTTTGTTCAGCTGATGATAATCAATACACAATCACAGAGATCCATCCTTCTTCTTTACAAAAATCACCGGTGCACCCCAAGGGGATACACTAGGATGGATTAGGCCTTTCTCCAGAAGGCCCTCAAGCTACAACTTGAGCTCACAGAGCTCAAGGGTAGTCATCCTATAAGGTGCTCGTGAGATAGGCTCTACTCCTGGAACCAAATCAATGTGAAAATATATCTCACGTGGGGGAGGTAACCCCGATAGCTCCCCTGGAAAGACATCTGAAAAATCCCTCAAGATATGATGATCATCAAGTGATGGCCCACTAGACTCATCCTTGGATATATTTTTAACCATGACAACATACAACTAACAACCTCATCATGCACACCACTTAAGCTGCATAGTGGATATGGTGCGAATAAAGGTGGGTCTCCTGACCCCAACTATCACTGACTCCACTCCCAAATCATCTACACATGATATTACCTTACTGTAACAATCAACCCTAGCCCTGTGTGCAGATAACCAATCCATGCCCAAAATAATCCCATAGGAACCCAAAGGAAGGATACGAAGATCCAAGGTCATGGAAAAGGGTCCTAGGTCAACTATGCACTCCTTGACTAAGGAGTCCACTGTGAGCTTGGCTCCAGAAGCCATCTCCACATCCCAACTATGGCTCTTCCTAACTACCACCAGCCTACATCACTCTACTACAAATGGAGAAATAAAATAATCTGAGGAGCCTGAATCAAATAAAATAGGAATAGAAATTCCATCAATGTTACCTGTCATCTCAATCACTGTGCTCTGGTGCTCTTCCTGGTGGTTCTCGACCACTACATATATCTTGTGGCTCCTAGCCATGTCACCCTATTAGTAGGCTCTAAAATTGGTTACCTTACCCTTGTTATTAGGGTTCTGAGGGCACTCTCTCCAATGATGCCCAAGTACTCTGCACCCATAGCAACTACCAGGTCCCCTCCAATGAGAAGTGGCTCCTGCAGGTACTCTAGTGGTCTGTGTCATGGATCCTGATGATCCTGCTATGGACTGTTGTGGTCACTACTGACAAGCTCCTGCTGACTGAGCTCTAGGTGGTGCCTGAGTCCTGACTGGTCCCCTAGGAGGAGGCCCCATACTGTGTCCCCTCTGAGCATCGAATCTCTGTGGAGGCCTAAATGGAGGATGAGTTTGTTGTTGCTGAGGTGGCTACTGTGGTGGTCTGAATGAAGACTGTGTAGAACCATGTCCACCATGAGGAGGAGGAGCTGACCCCCTCGATCCGTTATCCTACATCTGCTGGATACAACTCCACACTCTATCTCTGGCCTGCTGCGTCTTCCCCCTGGTCTCCTCCATAATGTAGGCCTTCTCAACGGCCTCTGCTAGAGTCTGCGGGAAATGAATGCATACTACCCCTCCAATGTCTAGGTTCAGGCCCCTGATGAACCTATGGATCCTCACCTACTCGTCCTACATGTAGTCTACATACTGAAGTAGGTCCAGGAAGTGACTCTCATACTCTGCCACCATCATGGATGCCTGACATAGGTCATGGAACTCATCTATCCTCTGTTGAATGAACCTCCTGGACAAGTATCTACTCCTGAAATGCTCCTCAAAGAGCTCCCAAGTGATTGTCTCAGAATCCACATGGAGCTTTTGCTCCTGGTCCTCCACCAAACCCCGGATCCATCTCTCAGAAGGTGGATGGAAACATGAGCCTTTGTGTTGCTGGTACACAGACATAGCTTGAAGCATCCACTCAAGCTGACCAACCATGCCTCTTCCTGAAATCCTCCAGTGTCCCCAAAAAATGAGATGGATGGAGTTTTAGGATCTCTCTGATGTGATCTTCCACTATAGATTGTCTACCTCTAGGTCTCTCAACATGATCATCACACTGCCTAGGGCTCCTAGATCTGTCCCTGTGTCCTGTAGCCCTGTCTCCATGACCTCTCTGTGGTGAATCTCATCTAACTGACTCCACATGGGAGTTCTCTTCCCTATGCTCATCACTATGTCGGGAAGGTGCATGAGCCTCTACTGATGGCTCTCTGTCCTGTCTGCTAGGTCTCCCACCTAAAGATCCCCCGCGTATAGTGGCATTAACATCCTGTAATGTCTGAAGTATCTGAGGTAATATGGCTACTACTTCCTAATCTGGGGGTGGTAAGTCTAGGTCCACGTGCAAGAACCCCTCATCTGGTCTGCACCTCCTGCACAGACCAAGACAACAGTTAGTTCATCATTCTAGGTTTTGTTTCAATTTTCAAGGTTTTCTACATTTAAAACATCATGCAAAGTTGTGTGGTCCAGGTTTCGAGTTGCGCTAAGTTTTCTTGTTATGTCTTATGTTTCTAAGTGTGCCCAGGGTCCAAGTTTTGAAACCATGGTTCTGATACCAAGTGTAACACCCAAAAATTTGATGTTCTAAAACCACATTAATCCTTAAACAATTATCTAGAAACATTTGCAGCAAATTTTGTTTTGTTTTAAGCAGGTTGCAAGGGTATCAAACCCTAATATACATTTAATTAATTTCCTACTAGCAATGTTACATTTCATAGGATAGATCCAGTCTAGATTATTAATTAAATATTCTTAATCCATTCTAATGTCAATTTAATTATCATCACTAGATAAGTGTCCATTAATTTCTTTACTAGGTTAAATAGTTTCCTTCTTGGGAATTAGCATTTCAATCCACATTTAATAAACCCTTATCCCTAGTTACCTTAGTTCTCTTAAATTATTTTCTTTAATGTCCATTGAATTATTCACTAAAACCTACTAGAAGGGTTACATTTTTAACTTAATACACTAGAGCCCTAAGTGGCCCCATTCACCCATTTACACATACATTTGATTTATTTAAAATTTACAACCATAATATGAATATTCTCACCTAACAATTGTAGGGTTGATTCTTAACCCTTGGATCAAATCAATATGGACCACAAGATTAGATCTACCCAAAAGAATCCCTAATCATCCTTAAGGGAGTCTTCTTAAGCATTTCTTACCCTAAGCTCATTCATTTGTTTTTCTTTGGTTTGCAGGTTGAAGGAGTGGATGCCATGGATCAAGGGAAAATCATGAAGGAGTCTTCTTGGATCCAATGTGCAAGAAGAAGAGGGATTCCATCCATTTGGCTCCTCCTTTAGAATAGTTGAATCTTAGATTTAATCATGTATTCTTAGTTATTTATTGCAATGCAAGCATCTATCCTAGATCTGGTTTGAGATCTATTGTTGATTAGTTTTTTTTTGTTTTCATGGATGGGGAAAAACTCCATTTTTTATATCAATAGTTTTATGCATTTAAATCCCTATATACAGGTTGGAGTATGGGTCCAACAAGCATACACGGCCCTCACAGGCTGGATCTACATTTAGGTGAAGTTTAGATCCATAAGAGCCAATGGTTTGGCTGGAAATACATTTTTTAAAAAAAACAATCCACGCACAGGTGACCGATGATGGTCTCTTGACCAACCGCGGTAACCACTGTGCTACTGACGTCAGTTCCACTACCGACAGTTCCTGTGTTAATGATAATTTTTTAGAATATTGTTTTAAATGCAGGGGTAAGAGATTAATTCCATGAGAAACTTCTTATTCAATTTTAAGAAAGCATAATAGTCTCATAATCATCCATTATAAACAAGGGCACAACAAATGACTATCAAGTTTCCAAAAATGAATTTGGTGCAGTATCTAGTGACCAATGTCAGTCATAGGAATACCGACGATGGTTCAGTCACCGACACCGGTTACTGTCAGATGAGACCATTTTATAAATTTTGAGATATCTTCAATATTTTGTGATTCACACTTATCTAAATGATTTTTCCACAATTATTCATTGAATTTAAGGTTGTTGTGCAAGTCATGATATCATTTAAGTTGATAACTAAACTTGGAGTTAACATTTTAAAGACTACAATATGAAACAGTGACCGATGTCGGTACTGAGTACACCGAACGTCGGTTAAGACTGACTGGTGTCGGTCACTGTGTAGGCCAAAGAACTCTAAAAATGAATGTATAAAAGAACATAGATATCAATGATAACTTTAACTTTAAAATATATAAAAACCAAAGAGTGTTTAACTGTTTCAACCCAGAATAAGGCTATGAAAACCTCCCAATTCACATTGTGATCAAAACATTAAGATTTGCAACTTTCTTTTCTTTCAACACAAGGTAAAATTTAAACATGATATCCATTTAATTCATTCCTTTACATACAACTAATTTGAAGAGAAAGGAAAGACACATTCTTTAATGAGCTTTCTTTAAATATAATATTACAACTTCGTAAATAAAACTTACAAAGCAACTTTTCTTTTAAATACAAGTCTACTAGTCTTCCACCTTAAGTGGGAATTACAATAAAATTTCTACAATGAAGGGTTGTTTTTTGAACTTCAACAAATACTCCAAGTCCCAAGTCTCCACAAGAGCTCCACCATTCTTCACTTTGATCACAACAACAAAAATGGGGGAGAGGCAACACTCTCCACCCAACCAATAATCCAATGAGGAGAAGAAGCTATCCTCCTCATTGGCCCCGAGCCCCAACCAAAATGCAATAAAGGATGGATCCAACTCATGGAAACTATCACAATGCTTCAACATCACAATAAAAAAATTCACAACTATTTAAACACATTCAACACAAAATACAATCACAAAATGAAACTATCAAAATACACAAGGCTTGAAAATGCAAAGCCAATGGAGCAAGGATCTATGGGGAGATCACTTATGCCTCCCAATGGGATTAGGTGCCCACCTTAAAACCCTCCAAAAATACATCTCAAACCCCTACACAACTCTTATACCTCCCTCAAGATCCTATTATACCTCCCACATTCTCTTATGCCTCCCTACAATCTCTTATGTCTCCCTCAAAAGAACCAAGTAAGAAATGAAAGCATTTTCTTATCCAAGGTGGGGCACCCAACCCAACTCCCTCCCAAAACATGAAATAAAATCTTATTCCTCCCTACATATAAAATCCCCATAGCCTTCTCCTACACCATACTTAGGCATTCTACCCAAGATCCCAACAAGCATACAAACCATTCACTTGCATACAAATATACACATATAAAAGAAACAATTAAAACAAGGGTGTAGTTCCTACCTTTCCATGGTAGAATTTGATCAAAGAGTCACACACCAAGATCCTTCAAGCTCAATCCAACTCCAAAAATCTCAAGAATTCAACAAGCACTCCAAAACTCTCTAACTCCAAAAATACAAAAGCAAAAAATAAAATGAAGTAACCCCAAACAAACAAATAAACTTGCATACATAGAAAAAGGGAAGAGGAGGGTGAGGTGGCTCCATGTAGGATGCCACATCACTTATCCTCAACTCCACATCACAAGTCAAACCTCAACCCCAATGCACAATAAATTGGTAGTTGAGAGGAATGACAAGCCTCTTACACACACAATCCAAACCCACACCCCCTAAGGACATAATTTAAAACCCATGTAAGAAAAGTGTAATAAATGTCACTTTTTGTCTTTAAAAACACATAATGGGGTCTATTTTTGACCCCCCAATCCATAGGTAGGGTTGGTATAATAAATTAAGAGGTGTGGGACAAGCTTAGCTATTCCCACAAGCCTCCAAAAATGGACCTTAATCCGAATCCGAAATTACAAGGCAAGGTAGAGTGTACAACACTCATGTAACTTACACTCAAAAAAAATCCAAATGATCAACTAATCTAATAAATGACCCTTTTGTCTCATCCCCATATAACTTAATAACATGATTAAATTACTTAATAAAGCACATTAATCAACAATGATTAAATAAATTACATCACAAAATAAATCACATACTCTACAATAAATAAAATAAAAGGGAAATAATTACACACATAGCCCATGGTCACAATTGTAGGTCATCCCCCCATGGGGACCCCCCCCAAAAAATAAAACAAAACAACAAAAATTACACAAGTTTCCGTGGTGACCTTCATTATATCCATCTAGTATTCTGTTGTGGTTGGTCTCCAATCCCCCTTTTGATTGTTGTGATATAATTACCTGCAAAATCACACAATACCTTCTTTGACCTCGTGGCCACATCAAAAACATAAAAGATAAAATATACGCATATTAATCAATAAAACATCCTCATGTAACTAAGTCATCATCTTAACTAAACAATGTTATCATTTGTCTAAAATTTCAACGTCTCAATTCTATCTTTTTATCAATATCAACAAGATTACAAGATTAGTTCGAATGTTAAATCTTACTCAACACGACGATAATTTTGAATGTCAGTAATATATACGATAACAACACATCATTATCATCAATATAAAATGTCTCTCTATGTATATAAGAATCTAGACAATCATACTATGATTCACAGTCCATCAATAATCAGAATATGTATATCATGTAACATCATGCTAAACCAAAATGGTACAATAACATCCATGTCTATAGTCAAGATTAATTGAAATAAAAATATAATAAGTTTCGAAGAGGAGTGGGCACTAAAACTTCTCTTTTACTCCTTATGATCACTTCATGCATGTAGTGTAGCTCATCATTAGGAGGAGCTCTTGGATCATGCTCATCAATTGTTCTTTTTTCCATTCAAATCTCATTTTTTTAATGTTTCTCACAGCTGACAAAATCACCACTCTGATACCACCGTAATGTCCCCAATGAGAAAATTTCTACCCATAAATGGAACAACAGTAAATCTAATCCAAAATAGTAATTTATTGACAATGTACTTGAAATAAATAGTGCGGATATCAATTATTACTTAAAAGTGTGACTTGCCTTAATGATGGAAGACATTCACAACTGAAGCAAAATCACCGAAATATTATGCAAAACATATCAACAATATTTATAAGGACAAAAGTATTAGAAAAATACCAGATTTGGATCAAGTAAAAGTTGGAATTTTTTTATTAAAATCTACATATGAACATCTCTCAGACAAGACTGAAAACAGAGTTTCCTCAACCCAAAAAATATACAACTTAGCTTATTTTGGTGATGAGATCCGAGATAGTTGTGCCCTATAAGATATCTAAATCCACTCATAAAGGTGTAGATAACCCTAGATCTAGCTGATATTGAAGGTAAAAAATCTGCCCTAACACTTGTGTCTTCAAACCCTAGCTGGAAACAATATAAATATGTAACTTTAGCCTTCAATAATTGTTTGAAATCTGAAGTATACCCTTTAAAATCAATAGAAACCATTAGATAGAGCTCCCTCTCAAAATAAAGAAGAGTTTTTGTTCTTCTTTCTAAGCTTAAAGAAGGTTTTTGTCCTCTAAAGCCAACTTCAAAGGGTTTTCATCATTTGGAGTTTTTATGGAAAGCATACAAGCTTACAAATCTAAAAATTATCCTAAGCAAAAAGATATTCCTTTCCTTTGCAAGTCGACTTGTTTTTAAAACAAATCTTGGCCTTTTAGCCAACCACAACCACCAATTAAATTTCTTTCCACGCATTTAATATTTTTCTTTACCTTTTTTCCTTCTCTGTAAAGGTCGCGTTTTCTTTAGGGAAAATAAAATAAAATAAACTGACTTCCTTTTTCTAATTTTATTTTATCAATTTATCTTTTTTCTCAACTTTGTCATTAATAAATTAATAAAGTGCTTATAATAATATTTTATGATGCATTTATGATTAATTTACTAAGACTTAGTTTCCCTTTTATTCCTCCCTTAGCCGTCGGGAAACAAGATTGAGCTAAGCATCTTCGACTGAGAAGGGGATTTACATTCCTCCCTTCCCCAAAATGTTTTTCCCTCAATAAATTGTAACTCATCTATCTTTATGCCCTTGTAAGTGACCGCTAATGTACACGGCTTTTACTTTCCTATCTAGTGAACAAAGTTAAATATCTTTCACCATCAACAATAAGGACCAAAAGAGCATATAAACATTTCCCAATTTCCTTCTACACCTAGAGGACTGTCAACCTTAGATTTTGGGACAGTAACTCAAAGGAACGCCCTACTTCCTTCTTGAATTGATCAAATGAATTTTTAAGCCCAAACAATTCTCCTAAGGACATAAGCTAACTTAGAATTGACTACTTAATGATTGTTGACAAAGATGTTGACCCTGCTTTTGCGCTTAAATCTGACACAAAACTAAAGCCTAGTTCTCCATGGTCACCATTTTTGTACTCAATTATTTTAAATGTGTCTTTCATTCCTCACCATTTCTTTCTAGTTTTAATCATTAGTACTTTAGTGTTGGCTATCATAGTTCCCTTTAACACTCTTGATAAGCAATTGTAACTTGTTATACCTTAGTGCTTTATGCAACTTCTTTGTTCATTTCTTTAGATTGAAGATTATTTACCTCTTTTTATTTAAATGTTTTTGAATTAGATAGGTTTTAAACCAAACAGTGTTATGTATACTTCTTTTAAGGGACAAGATTTGCATTAATAACAAATTATCACCTACACCCTACTGGTAATTGGTGCATCAAGTCATCAGTTTGAGGTTCTATCACCAATGCAAGGGCTCTAAGTGTGTTGATGATTAAGTTCACCCAAAGAAGCTGTATAGAAATTAGTAATGAGAGGAAATGATAAAATTGTGCAAATAGTGAAATCAAGCGACACTTGAGCTTAGTGTTAACCTGCGCAACATTAAAAGGAACATTTCCAAATGTAGCAACAGTAATGACACTAATGAACATTATTGCAACATTTACAGCAAATTAGAACTGAATAAATTTTTGAATGTTTGCATAAAATGACCGTCCCTAGCAAACAACCTGAAAACATGGATAAATAACTAGAAATTATTTGTCACTTGTGTAGTAAACTAAGAAAACTTCAAGAATTAAAACAAATATGATTGTAGCAAACATTTGTGACAGCTTCAAGGCCATCAAAAAAATAATGATATATGAGCTTTCCTTCACAACTTTTGCTCCTTGAATACCTATCAAACGACCTATATTTTCTTAAAGAGCCAGAAAATTACAAAGCAAGTGCCATCAATTCAGCTTACAAGGATTGAAAATATTCTTGCAATGTTAACCCTATGTAGTGTGAAATCCAACAAACTGTAATACATAAATATAACTCACACAATGCAAGTCAATCATGTGCTCCATTTCCAATCACTGCTACAACATTCCCTCCTTTTTCTAGAACTTTAACAAACAAAAGTTTATCCATAGGGGATGACCTTGCCATTTCCTATCTTCAAAGAGGACAAAAAACATCAACTGGGCATTAAATGTGAAAATAATTTTTCTCTTCCTCCAAATTTAGTTCATTGACATCACATATTTGTATTTAATTATGATAGTTTCCTATTTACTTTTTGGTTGAAAAATCTCCTTGATTATCTCTTGTCAGAGATTATGCGTTGCCTTGTAAGGTAAGTTATTGTGTAGGTGCATGTTATTAAAGGCTTCATGTTTTATTGTGTATTAATAGTAGAAAGGAGTAGAAAAAGTTCAGCTTTGAGAGAAGAGTAAAAAGTGTGAAGTCCCAGCTCAAGTCTGGATTTTTTTTATGAAAGAAAAACTTCATTAGCAAGATGTTATTGTATAAATGAAATTTTTATGTGTAGTTGTAGTTTTTGTTCATTCTTGGTGAATATAAATGTATTTCTAAAGCAATTTGAAGTGCATATTTGTGTTATTTGAAGCCCAAGTTGTTATCTTATTTTACAGTCATAAATCTCTGTATTTTTTCCTTTCCATTCCCTGTTCCACATCATTAAAAATATGTTGTGTTTTATTTCATATTGCTATCTACTGTTGTTTGTAGATTCTATAGATCCTTTTTTTTCCCTCATATGGTATCAGATCTAGTCTAAACCTTGTTTCCATTTCTTTTTTGGGTTTTTAGTTTTTCATTTGGCAGCCATTAATGGCTTCTACATCTGGTGCATCCCTGGTTAGTGTGAAAACTCCTATTTTAATAGGAATTTTTTATGAATATTTTTCTTTAACCGTGAAAGCCTTATTTCAGTCTAAATACATTTGGGAAATAGTTGAAAATGGTTACTAGGAACCAACAGACCAAGTAGCGTATAATGCTCTTACACAAGCTCAAAATGACACCTTGAAGGAAAAAAGGAAGAAGGATGTGAAAGCACTATTTTATATCCATTAAGCAATGCATGAGACCATACTCCTAAGAGTTGCAGCAACAAAGCAAGCCAAGGAAGCATGGAAAGCATTCTAGATTGCTTATCAAGGTATGGACAAGGTTAAAACTTCTAAGCTACAGCTCCTTAGAAGAGAATTTGAAAATTTGTTAATGAGAAACTCATATTCGGTAGATTATTTCTTTACTCGTGTTGTTGGTCTGATTAATCAAATCAAGTCCCATGGAGAAGACATAGAGGATAGGAAGGTTGTTGAGAAGGTGTTTAGGAGTATCCCTTATAAATTTTATCCTATAGTTGTGGCCCTAGAGGAAACCAAAGATTTGAGTCAATTTAGTGTTGATGAACTTCATGCATCTCTTATCAATCATGGATATAGACTGAATTTATAAAATTATTTAGTGGAAAATGAATTTTCTTCTTAGTTATCTATAACCCATGGAAGAGGAAGGAGGAATTTCAGTCCTAGAGGTAGAGGGAGAAGTTATCCTAGAGGTGGATGTGGTAGCAATCCTACAAATGTTAGTGGTAGAGGTCAAAATCAGAATTTCAGTCACCTTAGTAGTCAAATATTTGACAAGTCACACATTCATTGTCACTATTGTAAGAAGTTTCGGCATTATGCTCATGAATGCAAGAAAAAACAATATGATCAACAGAAGCAAGGTCAAAATCAGCTAAGTAGAACTCCCATAGGCAGCATGTTCATTGCATGCACTAAGATTGCTGAAACAATCTCTACAAACTCTCCAGTTGAGTGTAATGTTATTCAAGTAAAGCCCATGTGACATATGGTATTTAGATTCGGGCTGCGATAATCACATGACGGGTAATAAAGATTTTTTTTCTAGCTTGGATGAATCAGTTCAAACTGATGTTACACTTGGTAACAACAACAAAGTCACTGTTTTGGGTAAAGGTATGGTTAATATTCTAACTAAAAAGGGGGAGCTAAAATTTATGCCTGATGTATATTATGTTGTTGGTCTAAAACACAACTTGATGAGTATTTGGACAGTTGATACAAAAGGAATATAGAGTGTATATGGAAAACAACGAGTGTGTTATTTTGGACAAGCTTCCAAGCAATCTGATTATTGCCAAGGTACAAATGACTATAAACCACATGTTTCCTTTAAAAATAAGGTTGGCTATGAAAGAAAAAACAACTCAAGTTGTTCATGAGACAAATAATGTAAATTCTGGAGCAGCCTTTAAGGTAGAAGATACAAAATCAGCAGTAGCCAAAGATAGCTATGGAAAATTTCAAGACAGCTACGGAAATGTTCAAAACAGCTCCAGAAACTCTAAAGAAGAAAAGGATTGTTCTGTAGAAACTCAAGCAACATTTCAATCAGTGGTAAAGGATGAGTCTTGGCTATGGCATTTTAGATTTGGGAATTTATATTTTGGAGCACTGAACCTAGTTCATATGAAGAATATGGTGAAAGGTTTTTCCATTAATTGAGAAACCGGAAAGAGTTTGTGAAGGATGTATTATGGGAAAACAACATAGAGAGTCATTTCCAGTTGGCTAGTCAAATCAGAGCTAGAGCACCACTTGAGATTGTGCATTCAGATATTAATGGGAAAATGCAAACACCTTATATAGGAGGATGCAATTATTTTCTTACTTTTATTGATGATTTCATAAGAAAAAACTTGGGTTTATTTCTTAAAACACAAGTATGATGCATTTGATTATTTTCAGCAATTTAAGGTACTTATGGAGAATCAAAGTGGCCATTATATCAAGTTTTTAAGGATGGATAGAGGTGGTGAATTTATATCTAATGAATTTCTAAATTTTTGTAGATCTCATGGAATACACAAGCAATTTATATCCCGCTATACACCTCAGCAAAATGGTGTGGTGCAGAGAGGAAGAACCGAACAATTATGGAGATGGATCATAGCATGATGGCAGGGAAACACCTACCTAATGAATATTGGGTCGAGGCAGTGGCAACTTCTATTTACATCATGAATAGGTGCCCAACAAAGAGCGTAAGGAACAAAGTTCCTCAAGAGGCTTGGACAAGAAGGAAACATAGTGTCTCTCATTTGAAGGTATTTGGTTGTGTTGCATATGCGCATATTCCAGATGAGTTGAGAAAGAAGTTAGATAATAAAGGAAAAAATTGTATATTTGTTGGTTACTCAGAGGAAACAAAAGCATATAAGTTGTTTGATCCTGTCAATAAGAAATTTATAATTAGCTATGATGTTTAGTTTGTGGAGGATGAAGCATGGGATGGAAGCATAGAGAGGACTGTCAGAATTGCAGTTGCTATCCCTAATGATAATATGGTGGATGAACTGTTTCCCACACAAAATATAACTCAAACAATAGCTCCTTCCAATCTCAGGATGGTACCAAAAGTTACATTTCAAGCTACACCTTCAGTCACACCAAGGAGATCTTCAATATTGTTGTCCACACCAACAGGGAAGCAAACACAAGCATCTACACCGTCATCTACATTAATTGGTATCCTTGGAGCAACACCATCTAGCACTCCAAGTAGTTCTTCATCTCTGGATCCAACTCTAACAAGCATGATGCCATGAAAAAAAGGAGTTTGAATGAGTTGTATAATGTTGACACAACAAATTCATTTTCAGTTTTTGCTTTATTTTATCATATTGATGATCCATTAACATTTGAAGAGGTTGTGAGTAGTGATATATGGGCACAAGCCATGGATGAGGAGATTGAATCCACTGAAAAGAACCAAACATGGGAGTTGGTTGATTTTCCTGAAGGAAAAGATGTAATTAGTGCCAAATGGATTTATAAGACTAAACAAGATGTTGATGGAAATGCGCAAAAGCATAAAACAAGGCTAGTTGCAAGGGGTTTTACACAACAACCTAGTATATACTTCAATGAGAGATTTTCTCCTGTTGCTCAATTAGACATAGTTAGGACTGTATTAGCTATTATTTCCCACAACAAGTGACCAGCATATCAAATGGATGTAAATTCTACATTTTTAAATGGCTATTTAGAGGAGGAAGTGTATGTGGAACAACCACAAGGCTATGAGATACCAGGTCATGAAGACAAGGTGTATAAGTTGAAGAAGGAATGTTATGGATTAAAGCAAGCTCCAAGAGCTTGGTATAGCCACATTGACTCCTATCTCATTCAAAATGGTTTCCAAAGAAGTGATTGTGAGCCAACATTGTACATCAACATCAACATGGAAGGTAACATTTTAATTTTTTTCTTGTATGTGGATGATCTAATCTTTACCGGTGATCTTAACATAGATTCTTTCAAATCAACAATGAAGAATGAATTTGAAATGACTTATTTGGGTCTTATGAAGTATTTTTTGGGGATTGAAGTCCATCAATCCAATGATGGTATATTTATTTCTCAATCCAAATATGTAAATGAAGTTTTTGAAGAGATTTAATATGGCAAAGTGCAAGGCATCCCCAACATCGGTTATGACAGGAATGAAATTAAGAAAGGAAGATGATGGAGCATGTGTGGATTCTACATTGTTCAAGAGGCTAGTTGGAAGCCTTATGTATTTAAAAACCACAAGGATGGATATTATGCATGGTGTAAGTCTGATTTTAAGGTTTGTGGAGTCTTCAAAAGACTCACATTGGCAGGACAATAAGAGAATATTGAGGTATGTGAGTAGTACAAAGGATTTTGGTATATTGTACTCCACTTTAGATGATTTCAGTCTTGTTGGGTACACTGATAGTGATTTTATGGGAAACATAGATGATATAAAAAGTACTTCTGGGTATACTTTTCACTTTGTTATAGGTTTTGTGTTGTGGGCATCAAAGAAACAACCCATTGTGACTCTTTCTTCAGCTAAAGTTGAGTATGTGGCAGACACTAGTGTTGTGTGTCAAGTTGTTTGGATGCGAAGGATATTGAAATATTTGATGCATGATCAAAAGGAAGCCACTACAATATTTTGTGATAACAGTTCAGCCATAGCATTATCTAAAAATCTTGTGTTTCACAAGAGAACTAAGCATATTGATACGAGGTACCACTTTATTAGAGAGCTTGTAAGAAACAAAGAAATTTTTCTTGATTTTTGCAGGTCTGAAGATCAGTTGGCTGACATATTTACAAAACCATTGGCAAAATACAAATTTGAGTATTTACAAAGTGGCTTACGACTTTATGGCTTTGCACAAGTTAGCAGCTCCAAAAAAATGTCAGTAAGCTCCGGAAATGTTACAACAACTTTTGAACAAACTTGATACAAATTTATGATGATCTCCAGTTGTTCATAATTAAGGGGGAGTATTGGAAAATCAACTGGGCATTAAATGTGAAACTAATTTCTTTCTTCCTCCATATTTAGTTCATTGACATCATAGATTTGTATTTAATTATGAAAATTGTTTATTTACTTTTTGGTTGAAAAATTTCCTTGATTATCTCTTATCAGAGATTATGTGTTTCATGTTAAGGCAAGTTATTGTGTAGGTTCATGTTATTAAAGGCTTCATGTTTTATTGTGTATTAACAATAGAAAGGAGTAGCAAAATTTCATATATGAGAGAAGAGGAAAAAGTGTGAAGTCCCAGCTCAAGTCTGGACTATTTTTTATGAAAGAAAAACTTCATTAGCAAGTTGTTATTGTATGAATGAAAGTTTTGTGTGCAATTGTAGTTGTTGTTCATTCCTGGTGAATATAAATGTATTGCTGAAGCAATTTGAAGCTCATATATCTGTTATTTGAAGCCCAAGTTGTTATATTATTTTACCATCATAAATCTCTGTAGTTTTTCATTTCCATTCCATGTTCTACATCATTAAAAATCTATTGCGTTTTATTTCATATTGCTATCTATTATTTCCTGTAGATTCTGTAGATCCTCGTATTTCCCTCACATTGCATATTGGTTTGCATAAAGGTTTGTAATTTGGTTTGCATATTGGTATGAAGTGAGTATGTTGCTATTAAAAGTTGTGGTACTAGCTGAGAATATGTCATCAACAGTGACCATGCAAACCTGTAAGATTAATAAAGACATAATGAGGCTGCAAGAATGTAGAAGAACCAACATGATGAACTTGTACCAAAACAAATACCTCAGCTCTTAATTACATGTATTAGGAATCAAGTAAATGTATAATAAATTGCATCTGAATTTCAATTTTGTGGCACAAAAATTTTCATTTGCATTAAAGAATAATCCAAGTATATGTGATGAAAAATTTAAATTCATGAACAAAACAATAAGGCATACCAACGTAGGTTGTTACACTAAAACTTAGGAAGCGAAATACACAACAATCATATGGTTTTATAAATACAGGATTATGTCCTACATAATATAAATGGAAGGAAAAATATATTTTTATCCTAAATCTTGACTTCAACAATTACAAAGAAACTCAAGTCTAACTTTCTCCATTTCACCACAAAGAAATTATTCGACATGTAATTTCATGTGTGTCCAACTCATAGGAATCCATTGACCTCTACAAAAAATTCTAAGTATATCATATTGAATATATATTCGTATGTACAACTAGCTCATAGATGGTTTGACTTGTACCTGGTGGGGAGAAAAAGTTTAAAATAAGTGACAAATTTACACCTATAAAAATTTTCAGGAAGGAGAGAGTGGAAACTAAAGCTAATTGAAGTTGTCCAATAGAATATTTAACCCGCTTGACATGTATAGAGAAGATAAATAACTCTCTGTTGTATCTAAACTACTCTCTTGTTTTTGTTTGGTTCAATTTTGTCTTCTATTCTTGGTAGTCATATAGGTTTGGTGCTAAATATAAATATGACCTAGGGATGTGACCTCAACCCAGAAAACACATCCCGTTTTTTCCAACCTATGATGGAAATGATGGATGTCATCCTATTTAGTTATGCTTCAGGTCTATGGAGTTCATATGCCCCCAAAATTCAACCAAGACCTCCTCCTGTCATCATCCCTCATTCCTTTGGCCACAAGGTTTAAATCCTAGTTTGTGGCAACAAACTCACACGCTGTGTTGATGTTAAACAATTGCATTTTATAATTCTTAATATAAATACTAGTTTGATCTCTCACCTTCCCCTTCAACCCATGCCCGTCAACGATCCAAATTGGAAAACCTTCCTATCCATTACATCAAGATCTGATTTAGGCCATTAGTCGATCCAATCATACATTACAAACCCCTCCTTGCGGAGACCATGGCCTCCTCTATGAGTCTTGATTCCATAAATGTATTCTGAAACAAAACTCCCCTAATATGCAAAGATGATTTATAGTAATTTCTTCAGTTCCATGCCCAAAGAATGGTTAGTAGGACACGGCCAACAAGAAAGGAAAACGGATGCTAATTAATGTTAGAGATACCTTGCAGAATTTGCTTCACCAAAGAGGAGATGGAACATAGACTCTGGCATCTAAAATCAAAATCTCTGATATGCAGATTCAAGGGTTCTTTTCCTCACCCCAAATCTTTAAAACTCTAGGCACATAAATTATGGGAGTCTACGAGATTCATGAAATAGGTAGGCTTCTTCATGAAATATTGGTCTCTAGATTTCAATCCAATGGAAGATCTCCATGCAATGGCAACAATCTAGGTGCGATTTCATTTTTTTCTTACAGAATGCTAACATGAGTAATCCCTAAAATCATAGGGAATTCCATAGATGAATACATTGTAACACCTTACATAACCATAAATCCAAGCATCTTACAACATATGCTTAAATTTGTATTAATATAGATCTGGAAAAATTCCTCCCAGAGAAACCTAACCTGGATATAAGTGGAATAGAATGGAAACAACCCATAGACCATACAAACTATAGATTACAAAAACATCCATTTCCATTTCCAGTTATGACATGCTTATGGTCATCTTGTATAGATTATCCCCTCTCAAATGGTTCAGGATAAGCCCACAGATCAGATTAAAGAACACCAAGGGACCCGCAAGAGCAACCACCTGAGACAGGGAAAACACATCAACCACAAGTAGATCAAAGGATGATACCCAACCAAATTAGCACCCCTTAGGGGAACAAGAGGGAAATTTTCATAGAGCATATACAAGAAGAGTCAAAGGATCTCCATAATAATTGAGCTAAATAACTCATACCAAACCATTTGCATCATTAGTAGATCTATAGATGGAAAGAATGGATTGTGTTTTGAGCCCCCCTCGTGCCTTCTCAAGGAGGGCTTCATAACCTTTGGTAGCTCAAAAGTCCTTTCTTAAAGATATAACTTATAAGTTTCAAATATTCACTACCAAAGTTGGTTTAGCTACATCCCAAACATAAAAAAAATAAAAAATGAGTAACCAACATGGTGACACATAACCAATCCTAAAAAACTACTATCTTGGGAAGCAAAATCCTCTTAACACAATGCACAAAAAAGGAAGCCCACTTTTGAGTCTTTCACCATAACACAAGAGGAAACACAAATGGGGTTGGAAGGACCATATAAAGATTTCCAACCACCCTTCCAAAAGGGGAGAGTGTCCCCTCCAATTTCCAAGTTAATTGATGTAAATCCTCTCATGAAATATTAGAGGATTGGGTGTTCCCAAACTGGGGGAATTTACATGGTGCTACCACAGGTAAATTATAGATCTGATTTGTCTCAAGACTCATTTTTTTAGTGATTTGGGGCTCAGAGATCACACTAAGCAACAATCTGACCCATAAAATGATCCACTTGGAACAATATGACCCATATGATGATCCAATAGGGTCCCAACAAGTATGTAATACAATATTCTCAGGCATTTCACTTCCAGGGAATAAAATATGTTGTATATTATATTTTGACTCTTGCTGAACTTTCATTGTTGTAATCCCTTACATATATTTCAACACATTTTGTTTTCCTTTTTAAATAAAACATGAAGATTCAAGGTACACAAATGGTTCTCTTTTAAAACCGTTTATTTTCTCCACGACATGAAGATTCTATCGATAAAAATTACTATTATAGAAAAAAATTTAAATGTTGAGTAAAGTGATTCTATCGATAAATTTATTGATGGTCTAACATTAACAATTATAACTCACAAAAACTTGCAAAATTGTAGTACACAACTCATTGTTTTATTCATTTTTGGAATACTATATATTATTATATTATGTCCTATATTTTAGAATATTTTCTTTATAACATTTGCATATGTCTCAACCAAACCTAATCTACGTGCTTGACTTAACAATCACCAAACAAATTAACTAACAACCTATTCACCTAACTAACAAAACTATAATAAGTTTTGTTGACTAGATTTTTTGCACACAAACCTACACAACAATTTTTTACGACTCCATTGGGGACACAAATTAAAAACGTTGATCTCTTCCTATCCCGTGAGTCTTTTATTAAAAAAAATGGCAACTCCGTTCAGAAAAAAATAATTAATTAATTAAAAGTTGGCGACTCCGTATGTGTGTGTGTGTGTGTGTGTGTGTGTGTGTGTGTGTGTGACTCCATATCTTCTTTGTTCTTATTTTTCTTTCCAGGGTCAAGCTGGCAAGAATGGCGTACACTCAAGAATAATGCTCTACAAACAAATTTCACGGTTGTGCAACCACAAGCTCTGGTTCCTTCACATCTAGCTATTGGCCCTCTTGCATTGGTTCAACTATTGCAAGAATTTCCTCGCGGGTCACGTAAGAATTTCCCAAAATGCAATGGTGATAGGAAGTAACACTTTAATGAACATAAATATGCATTTTTGTAGCTTGTGGAGTTATAGGAGTGCATCATGAAGATGTATCTATTCGATTGTTTGTTAAGGCGCTTCAGGGCACTACCGTGGAATGGTTTTATCACCTTCTGTCTGCATGTATCACTAACTAGGCTATTCTGAGAACATGGTTTGAATCCAGATTCAAACCCGTAGACTATTTGCATGCTTTGTTAGCACAACTCACCCAGATGAAAAAAGTACCGCATGAATAGATGAGGGATTTCATTGTTAGGTTCCAAAGGATACTTTATAAGATTCTCCCTATTGTTTCCCTTAGCGATGAGAATTAGAAGATATTTTTCATTAATGTCTTTTTGTCTAAAGTTAGTTATCAACTGTGTAGAGAACATCTTGCTAACTTTTTGGAAACTCAAAAAATTGTTATCGAAGTAGGGGATGATATTATCATGGTAGGTAAAATCAAGCATTCAACTCCTAAGGTTGAAGTTTCTACTTCAGCTAGTACTTATGATCTTCTACTGTAAAGATTGGAAAATGATATGTTACAAATAAAGAAGCAGATGGCTCAAAGTAACAATGTTGCTCCTACTAGGAACACGCCTACACGGAACCACGTTGTTGTTGTTCCTCAAAGACAGGAAATTAAAGTTTCCCCAAGGAACAATGTAGGAGTGAATGAATAAGATCAAGTTGATGTTGACTGTGATCCACCTGAAGACCATGATTTTGTAGACCTTACTGACGACTCCAACATTGGCTACCTAGACTAAGAATTAGAAAATGACTATTATGAAACTTTTGAAGATGATTATAGTCACATTTTTGTAGCGTTTAGAAGATCTGAGGGGCAGCAAGGTGGTGAAACGTCTGGTAACGGACAAAAAAGAGAAGGAGATGAACAAAGATCAATTATTCTTGAAGTCAATCCAAATGCAACTACCTCTTCTTTTGATATCATTAAGAAAATAAATCAGATTCCATTGTTGTTTAAGCCTCCAACAAAGGTTGGAATTGAGGTGCATAAGGAAGTTAAGACCTAAGAGGAGTGTCCCACAGATTTTGATCATGAAGAAATTGATTTCTTATCAGACCTGGAAGATTGCATTGAAGAAGAAGAAGCCACTAAATTCACTACTTATGCATTTTCACCATCTATCTTCCAATACCAAGATCCTCTTGTTGTAGAAAACTCCCACAAATCACCTATGGAGGAAATGGTCAAAGAATATTTTGCTACCCAAATCAATCTGTATGAGGAGAGCCATGATGAATCAATTGCAAAATCAAGCCATCATGGAGAAGGCAGAGTCTTTTGTAGAGTTGTCTATGGAAGCTGTACAAGGATTAGATCAACTTGCA
Source organism: Taxus chinensis (assembly GCA_019776745.2). Classification (NCBI taxonomy): domain Eukaryota; kingdom Viridiplantae; phylum Streptophyta; class Pinopsida; order Cupressales; family Taxaceae; genus Taxus; species Taxus chinensis. The sequence continues at coordinate 218,834,071 of CM034149.1, forward strand.
TGTAAATTTATTTATGGAAAGGAAAGTCTACAGAATGCCCTCATTCATGGAGACATGATTAAAATAATTGGGAAAATCATGAAGATTAGGCCTTGCCTAATAAGATATCTGGATAGTTTAGAGCCACCTGAGGAGTTGTAACTAGTCATGCTTATTTTAGAGCATGAGGATGAGCCAAAATGCACCAAATTTCAACCACAGTACCTCTCAAATCCAAATACAAAACAACTAAAGGAGGTTTTTTTTTTGGGTTAATACTTTGGTGGAGAACCAGCTTCAAAATAGTTTTTCACTCTTGCTAAGGACCATGTTCAATGAAAATTCAATTACATGGTCTAAATTTGTGAAGAAAGGGAGTTATTTCTCCCTTCTTGTTGTAGGATTCGTTTGAGCTTCCATTTCCTCTGGTTAAAGTAGAGTAGGTAGATTTTTTTTCAGCAAAAAGAAGTGCTTGTGCACACTTTGCATGTTTCTAGTGTCCACTTGAGACATATATGATTTTACATGTTTGTATATAGTTTTTTTTGCCTTGCTTGGTTCCCTTCAGGATCAAATCAAATAGTTGGAGCAGTTTATGAGCTTTATTTAGAGCTCCTCATATCATTTTCAGCCAACGGTCATCTGGTAGTTCTAGTTTGGTGTGAAGTTCATTACGGATCCAAGAGGTAAATTTCCAAAGGAATAGATCATTTTCTTCAAGATTAAACTCGACTCTGTAACACAATGAATAAGACTTGAAACCAGAGATATTGGGATATCATATCGATTTCTCCCACTTTGGAAAAATAAAGATGTCCATAGACAAAGCCAATTTGTGTTCCCAAAGATTTCACTTTAAAAACTTGGGATACCTCTTTTCAAATTTTGGGTCTTTTACCTAGTTAATATTTTCTCAGGATTTCTTCAGGATGTAGCAGGAGATTACTTGGTCACATTTGAAAAATACCCACTTGCTCAAAGTTGCCCAAAATCCCTAAAAGTAAAGTATTTGGCTCATTAATAATGTAGGTTTTCCGAGTTACTTTACTTTGAAAAGTTGCAACAAGTCCTTAGGGAAAATCCGGCAAAACACAACTATTTTTATTCTTTTAAAAGCATTGAGTAAAGTAGTTCCTAAAATCTGAATACTGCTGTTGTCAATGTATTTCAATTTTTCCAGCTACTACTGTTGTCAGGGTTTTCTAACTGCTATTATTGCCAAGGTTTTCCAACTTTTGTTGTTACCAGTGTATTTCAGGTTTTCCAACTATTGTTGTCCATTTTTGCACTCCTTACAATAATTGGACAACTTGAAGAAAAACTGACTTGAGCACTTTCATGGGTCTTTAGTGGTGAATATGATAAAATAGGTAATTTTCATGTTTTTGGGGCACTAGGAACCATTTGGATGCAATTTCTCCTCTCTAGGCTTCAAACTTCATACTTAGCCAAAATTTGAGTAAATATGGTAAAATAGGAGAAATTTGGATTTGGGGCACTCTATAGTATTTTTCTAACCCCTCAGTCCAAGAGAAATCCAAAAAAGTTTGAAAAAATCAAGAAAAAATAGAAAAATGGAAAAAATTGAAGTTTGGAGTAATGTCGAGTTTTGATGCAGCAAAAATGTAAAGTAAAGCTAAAATAAGTAAAACAATCCAAAAACCCCTCAAATAATGGAAGAAAGCAAGAGTAATCTGGAGAAATGAATTTACTTTACTTATAAAAGTAATAAGTAAAGCAGTTCAAAAAACCCTCAAAGAAGGGAAGAAAGCAAGAGTAATCTGGAGAAATGAAGTTACTTTACTTCAAAACGTAATAAGTAAAGCATATCAAAAAACCCTATACGAAGGGAGGCAATAATGGGGGGGTGAAATCCCTATAAGAAGGAAGGCAGTAATGGGGGGTCAAAATCCCTATAAAAAGGAAGGAAGTAATGGGGGATCAAAAACCCTCAAAGAACGAAGTAAGTAATGGGGGGGTCGAAAATCCTTAAAGAGGGAAGTAAGTAATGTGGGGTCAAAAACCCTCAAAGAAGAAAAATAAGTAAAGTAGTTGCAAAAATCCTCAAAGAAGAGAAGTATTGGGGGTCAAAATCCCGAAATACAATGGAAAGCAGTAATGGGGGGTCAAAATCTCAAAATACATTGGAAATCTATAATGGGGTGTCAAAATCCTGAAATAAAGGAAATTTCAACTCATTACTTCATCAAGCAAAAATAAGTAAAGCAATTGATACAACCCGAAATAAAAGAGAAGTAAGTAATCTTCTTTTTCTTCTTCTTCTCATTTTTCCGGGCAATGTAATTAAGTAATCAAGTTGAATTGTAAAACTTAAGTAATTTGGTTGAAATCCATTACTTCAAGTTATTTTGAAAAAGTCAATTACTTGGATATAGGTGGCACAACATGCGAAGTAGTTGATTTTGTTTTAAATTGTCAAACATTTGAATATCATGTGTGCCAAATAGAGAGATTCAAGTAGAAAAATTCTCAACTACCTGTAGATTTGTAACTAGCACGTGCGGAAGGCACAATTAATTTCTCGTATTTGTATCTTATTTCTAGATGCTATAAATAGAGAGATAAGCATACGGGCTAGCTGATGGAACTTTATGGTAATCAGCTATTGTAATTTTGTGCAAGAATTTAAAGATCTCAAAATTTGTGTTGAGATTCTCGAATGTTCTTTATATAGACTGGTTGAATTTGAATAGGAAGAAGAAAAAATTCTGGAGAACTTAGTGTCTAAGAAGTCTCAATGTGCATCTTGTGAGGATTTTTATGGTAAATTTTATATTACTTAAATCTGAATCTGGATTAATTTCTTGTTCATTTGCTAAAAATATGTCATTTATCAAGTGTTTATTTATTTTTACGGTTGCAATAAGCTCTGTGATCCACTTATTGTGAAGTACATTTCCCTTTCCTAAGTGCTGCTATAATTATGTTTACTTGCTGCAAAATTGCCAAGTTATGGTTCATGAGCCTTGTGATTAAAGTAATACCCCCAGAAAATAATTAGAATAAATAAATACCTTGCACGAGAGCTTTACCATTAAATGAAAGGGATTTATCCCATGACTGCCTAGGTTTGTGTGCAAAAGATCTTGCCAACAAGTTTACTATCAAAATTTATGTGAGAATATACTTTGTATGTGAACAATACTTAAACGCGATTCAACATACTTACAAACGATAGTGGGAATGGTCTCACCAAACAATAAAACAAATGGGGACATACTCAACTATTCACCAAATGTAGCTGTGGAAATTGGCCTCACAACACTTGCACACAATTACATGAAGATATCTAATGGTTTTGCCAACATTTTCCAAATATTTGCCACCTCCGTGGGAATAACCTTACCCCCAATCAAAAATTTGTAAGGATATTAGGTACTAAGCTAGGAGAGAATTCAAGACTGGTAATTATCCTCCATCCTCTAGAACTCGACTCACTCAGCCAAGTTGATCCTTACTCAAAGACCACAGATCGTTTCATGAAGCTATCTCATGGTTTCGGCAAGATTTTCACCTGTATTTGTCACTTTTTTGGGATTAGACTTACCCCCTAAATCAAACAATTTGTAAGGGTGTTAGGTACGACTTACAAGGAATCCATATACCAAAAAAATCATCTTAATGGTTTAGACAGATGATATTTAATAGGAATTTTGTGGAAGAAACAATTTTATCTTACAAATAGGAAGAGCTGAGAAAAATTTCGTTTGTCAAATGTTTACATTGTATTTATACACATCATGACAAATTTTCCTCAAAAATTGTCTCCTAAAACTAAATATACAATAAAGCCAAGTGCTTCGAGATGGGCCTGAAAAAATTAATGATTTTACAAACACAAATAAATCTTAAAAACTACAGGAGTTAGAGAAAAAAACTTTTGGATGATGTTCTACAAGGCTATTTTACTTTTTTTCCAAAATTCTCAAAGAAAAATCTCTTCAAGCTTAAGATATTATGTTAGATTGATTTGGGCCATCTTAAGTAAATATTAAAAAAATTATAAAATGTTTATTTTTAAATTGAAACTTTAAAAAAGAATTTTTATTCATCGGTTCCCTAAATAGACAAAAACAATTGATAGTAAAAAATAAAATACTTCATAAAACCTATGCCAAGTTGCTGCTAAGAAAGCATCAAATTTGATTTTCTACTCCCCAACGTGTAAAATTACACTTTTGAAGTGCAAATATGTTGTACAGGTGCACATGGTTATCACTCTCTTTGCCTCTAGCGGTTCACCCTTTCTCCTATTGTTGTAAACCCTCCTCATACTCAAACACCCTTCTTCTTTCATCTCACGCATTGCACTAATTTAGTTCCTAATTGTTGTATTTAAAATTCTTGTACACCTATCCCTTTTTCTATAGAGTTTCCTTTGTATGTAGAAAAACAATAAAAAAATAAAGCACCATTAAATGTCTCTTATGTTAGACACCTTAGTGCTCTACTCTCGAAGCATTAATCCAAAGGGCATGGCTTTGAACTTAGGGTGCTTTAAGCATCAAACAATAGTTTCTTTTTTATTTATAAGGTTGTCATTATTTATCCAATGTTACACTGGGATGCACAACCCCCAACTTCAAGCCATCTTATACATTTTAGAGACTTGGGGATGGGGACGAAACATACCCTCCACATCCCATACATGGCAGAAAAATAGAGAAATGTCTCAGGGGAAATCACTAAGTTCAGGGAAGGCACCCAGGACATCTTAGATGCTTCACTCACTTTGAAACATCATGACATCTCGGGACATTCGAGGGATGTCCTGGTGATGATCAAGAGACGTCCGAAAGACATCTCGACATGGTTCCCTAAATAGGCAGAAACAATTGATAGTAAAAAACATATTGCACTGGAGGAAGCAATTTGTCCTATAATTACTGCACTGGATGAAGCACCATAAGTGTTGACAAGGTGTTTTAGAAAATGTTGCTAATTTTTTGTCTAATTTTCCCGCTAGTGATTTCCATTGAATTTGGAATGATTTCTTTTAGCAGTGTCTTCCCAGAGGTAGCAAAAGGTTGACTGGATTTTAAGAGTCACAACCAGGCAGGATAATCTCTCCTCAAGGGATGTCACATCTATGTACTACTAAAAGTTTAATTGAGAAGCCACAAGCCGTGTTATTACAATATATGAAGGCCTATTATATAGGACACTCAACCAACTACAAATAAGGAGCCAAACATAACTAATAAGACTAAACAATACCTACGTACAAGGAACAAAACTAAAGGCATGTAAATAGCCTTTAACAAAATAACTAGCCTAACAAAGCTCCTAAAATAGTGTAACCATAACACATATGTTTGGTTACATTATTAATAATAATACTTTAAATATGTTAATTAATCTAACACCCTCTTTTAATAACTAAACAAACTGTTTTAGTCATTATTATAATAGTATGAGTAAGTCCATACAAGCACTCAACACGGGTGTAGTGTTGATGCCTCTACAGTGATGTATCCAAATGTCCCTAGTGTCACCAATCCATCTTACCAAAGTACATGGTTAATTAGCCACTATAACCATCAAATAGAGTAGGAAATGGTGTTGAGTACAAGGCTCAATGGATTTTGTTGTTCATTTGAAGAGTTGTTGATGTAGGAACATCATCATGTACAAAGTCAAATTTTGGTTTTCAAGAAAATTTCGGTTTGAATTAGGTGTTGGAGGTCCTCTTAGATGTTAGGCATGGTCACTTGTCCATTTGGACCTCTCTTACCTTGTAATACTGAGGTTTTGAAATTTCCCTCCAAAACTCTCTTTTCAAATATTTGAATTATCTATAGTTGTAAATAGTTGTCTAGGGGTTAGTATAGGTTAAATAAATGATGTAAATGGTTCTAAAGGAACCTTATATGGTGCATGTACATGTCTCTTACCCTCCTAGTTGGAGTTCTAAACCATGGTTATCTCTCATTTGAGTTAATTCACTTAACTCAATATAACCACCTCTTGATTTTGATCATTCAAAAGGAGATATTTGAATGAGGGTGAGAGATAAGTTTGGGAAGAAAATAATATAGGTTGGAAGAGGCTTTATAGAGCCCAAAAGGCTCAAGATGATCTATGGGAAAACATGAGGAAACTTTAAGACGGGTTCATCAATAAGAGTAATGGAATTTTCTTGTAAAATGTGTTAAGGTCTCTTGTAAATGAGAATTATCATGTGCTATAAAACTCTGGTGTTCATGGTCATATAGTTGTATATGATTTGATAATGTTAGTAGTGATGATATGTTGGTACTGGTTGCATGATTTTCCAAAATAGGGAAGGATTATGTTGTAAAGAGCCTAGGATGTATATGGCATGTTTGATGTTTAAGAAGGAAAAGTGTGTATATGCTTGTCGTATTTTGAGTGAACACATTGAGGAGAAGCTATAAGGCTTCAAGGTAAGGAGAAACTATGAGGTAAGGCATGAATCTCTTGAAAGATTATAACGGGCCTTTGGAGAAGGCAAGTCATTTGATTTGCTGATTCTTGATGGGTTTGGAGGATAAGAGAATGAAACTAAAGACTATGGTGACTAAAAATCCACACAAGTATGCATGAACACCATTTCTAGAAGGTTTTTGAGTGGTATTCAAGTTTTAATGAGGTTTGAGGCAATATTTCAATAGGAATGACTCAAAACTGTATATAAAGATTTGATAGTTTAGGGAGAACTGTTACACCATCATTTTAAGGTCTTATATGCTATGGGAATGCATGGAAAGTGTTAAAAGGTGTGAAGAGGAATGAGACAAAGTCTACAGAGGTGTTGGAAGTTTGAAAAGGGACTAAGGATCAAGCCAAACAAAAATAATCATGAAACCTTTAGCTTGCTGTTTGGATACCCTATCTAGGGTTTAAAGAAGAGGAAAAATATCATAAAATGATTTCTACTAATAGGAAAAGGTTCAAATTTGGTGAGCAGGTGAAGATAAGCATTTATAAGGGTTTTCTAAAATTTCAAGGAAAATGATCAAGTTTTTCTAGGTCAAATACTAAAAACTCAGTCAGACTGTATAGTGAAACCCAATTTTAGAGGGTTTGGAAAGTGAAAAAAAAACCTAAATTGCATTCTAGTCATAGTGAAAAATGTGTAAAACTCACTCAAATAAGTACTAGGTACCCTATTTTGAAGGGCTTTAGAGAGAAAAGATAAAGTACTATGAGTATGATCTTTAAAAAATATGTACTCTTGTTGACAAGTTGTATAGAGTCCTAAGAAAGGTGATAATAAAGTTGAGAGGAAGAAATAAGGAGTCCATTGTGAAACTCAATCCAATAAGGCTAGAACAAGGAAGTGGCAAAAATGAGTATAAGTGAAAGAATATAATTGAAGACTTGATATAAAGTATTGGGAGGATGTTTTAATAGGTTTGAAGGTGTTTTAGAACCTTGAGACAAGATAAAGACAAATAAAAATGAAAAACTCGGTCAAAAATCCTTAAGTAGTCCTGATAGACCTAATGGTGAAAATGATAAAGGTGGATTTAAAGGGTGTAAACACAAAATTTGCATGAAGCACAAACTGCAAAATGGGCATCTGAAAATGTAAGTAGTTTTTCTTGAAAGTCCATAGTTTTCTCCCAACAACAAGGTTTGCTCGAAAGCATGACTAGTAGAATTAGGCCTAGTTTCAAAATTTGTTTAAATTGATTTGAAGGAGATGAATTGAGAGATAGAGTCTAAGACATTCTAAGAAGCTATTAGGACATAATGGGTATCTAAAAAAATTATAGTGTTATGAATGCTTCTGTACAGTACTAGACAATAAGGTTTCCCTGTTTTGAGGGCTAGAAGCCTATTCTTGAGCAAGAGGGTGAATATGAGCAAATGAAAAAATGAGACACTAATGAATGTTTTTATTGAAGGTTTTTGTAGGGAACGACATTATTGAAGTGTAGAAATAGTGAAAATACAAATGGAACAAGTATTTCTAAGTTTTTGGCCTTTTGGCATGGTTCGGGCATTGAGAAGCCTAAATGGTAAATTGCATGTTTTGTTGATTATGAAACTAAATGTGGTGCTTTCCTAGTTTTTCTCATCCACTTTACAATCAGGTGGTATCAAAGCATGTTTGCTCTTTGTTGCTAAGAATAAATAAAGTTATTGAAGTGAATAAAAGAGTAAGAAATGGTTGTTGTTTACAAGCATTTGTACATATGTGCGTGTTTAGATATTTTGATGAGATGATTCAAGGTTTTTAAAATAACAAGGTTGCCTTCTTGTAAAAGTTGTGTGAATTTGATAGGTTTCTCCTTGAGAAAAGAGGTAAAAGAGAAAAGTGAAGAAGAGACCAAGCAAAGGTGGAAAGAATCTCAAGAAAAGGTAAAAGGAAAAGACAAGAAAGAGAAGGAGTCAAGAGACTAGGTGTGAAAAAGAACCTAGGTGAGACTTGGACAAGGTGATAAAGACTTTCTATAAGAAAATGGAGGAAGATAAAGTGAATATGGTGAAGGGACTGCTTAAGCTTGTATGCCATGCAAAGGAAGAGAAATCAGAGAAAGAAGAAAAGTGAAAAGAGGAAAGGATGAGAGATTTAGAAAAGAAGAGAGTTGTGGACGAAGCAAGAAATAAGAGAATTGAGGAAGGATATGGAGAAATTGTTGGTGTTGATGAAAAGAGTGAAGGTAAAACAATTTGAATATGTTGATGGAAAGAGTGAAGGTAAAACAATTTGAAGGTGTTGAAATAGTAATGAAAAGGATAGTTTAGTGGCCTATAAGGTTGTTTTTGGAAATGAAGAAGAGAATGAAACTAAGAATATTGTTGATAGAAGAGGAAAGAAGGAAAAAGAAGATGGATAAAAAGACAAGTAAATAAGAAAAAGAGGATATAAGCTAAGTTAGAAGGGGTGAGCTCATTAGTAAAGAAGAAATTGATAGGGAATAAGACATTCTAGAATATAAATTTGTGTATGAGAGCAGAGAGATGCTTGAGGATGATATTAAAGCAATTCAATGTGCTTTAAATGTGAAGAAGTGAGGTATGATGTAGAGAAAGTTGAATTAATGGAAGAAAGGACTGGAAATAAGGAAGAACAAAGTGAAATAGTGATGGAAACAAAGTAAAAGTTAGAGAAACATGAAGAAATGAAAGAAGTATGTGAAGGGAGTCAAAAGTCTCTTTGTTTTTCATCTAAGGTTTTGTGTATCTGTAGGTTTTCTTGATAAAGAGGTAAATTCATTGAAGAAACAAATCTTGGAAGAGCTCAAATGAAGAGAAAGAAACATTAAATCCTCATTCTAGAGGACAAGGATGAAAATAAGAAGATGAAGACAAAATTTGAAAAACAAAAGACAAATGTTGTTGATGAAGAGAAGAAGAGAACAATAGAAGAAAAGAGGATCTTAAGATTACATTAGAATTGGAAGAAAAGAAAGAAAAGTTAAATTTGTACAGGTGTATAAATCCTCCCACTTGGGGGGTATGATACAGGAGCACCATCATGTACAAAGTCAAATTTTGGTTTTCAAGCAAATTTCAGTTTGAGTTAGGTGTTAGAGGACCTCTTAGGTGTTCGGCATGGTCACTTGTCCATTTGGAACTCTCTTTCTTTGCAATACTGAGGTTTTGGAATTTCCCTCCAAAACTCTCTTTTCAAATATTTGAATTCTCTATAGTTGTAAATTGTAGTCTAAAGGTTAGTGTAGGTTAAATAAATGATGTAAATGGTTCTAAAGGGACCATATATGGTGTGTGTACATGTCTCTTACCCTCCTAGTCAGATTTCTAAACCATGGTTATCTCTCATTTGAGTTAAGTCACTTAACTCAATGTAACCACCTCTTGATTTTGATCATTCAAAAGGAGATATTCGAATCAGGCCGAGAGATTAAGTTGGGATTAGAATAATACAGTCTGGAAGAGGCTTTAGAGAGCCCTAAAGACTCAAGATGATATGTGGAAAAGCTTGAGGAAATTGTAAGATAGATTCATTAATAAGAGTAGTGGTATTTTCTTGTAAAATGTATTAAGGTGTCTTGTAAATGAAAATATCTTATGGTATTAAGTAGTGGTGTTCATGTTCATATAGTTGTATATGCTTTGATAATGTTAGTGTTGATGATATTTTGGTATAGGTTGCATCATTTTCCAGAATAGGGAAGGAGTATGTTCTGAAGAGCATTTAATGTATATGGCATGTTTCATGTTTAAGAAGGGAAACTGTATATATGCTTATTGGTGTGTTTTGACTGAATAGGTTGAGGAGAAGGTCTAAGGCTTCAAGGTAAGGAGAAACTAATGTAAGGCATGAATCTCTTGAAGATTATGATAGGTCTTTGGAAAAGGCAAATCATTTTCTTTGCTTATTCTTAATGGATTTGGAGGATAAGAGAATGAAACTAAAGACCATAGTTGGAAAACTCACTGATTACTCACCGAGTTATCGAATACTCACCAAACATTTGCAGAAATGAATAAATCTCAAAAAAACTCGTAAAAATAAACTCTCCGAGTTGTGGTGAGTACTCGCTGAGTTTGTGCCAAAAACTCACCCATGCTAGTAAAATGTGTTTACAGGGCTTTTACTCTAAAAAATGCTCCATTTACATGGTTTTCTCTCTTTTTAAGGCCCTCCACTCCCTCATTTTCACTCAAACAACCATTTGAGCTTGCATTGCTTGTGTTGAGTGGATTTTGGAGTGAATTTGAAGAGAGAATTTGGATAATTACATTTGGAGGTAGGTTTTTTTTATTCTTTGAAGTTTTTTCAAATTTTGTGTATATTATTTAGGTTTTATAAATTCATATTGTGATTCTAAATACATGTAATGTAAAATCGAATGTTTGTAATTTTTGTATACTCATTTGCAGCCAGAGGTATGTAATTTTTTTTTACGCAAATTCATTTTAAACTAGTTAAATTTTATGTACATGTATTGGAATCGATTCTTTTTGTAATTCTAAATATATGTAATGTAAAATTGAATGCTTGTAATTTTTTTATACTCATTTGCAACCAAAGGTATGTATTTGTTTGAACTTGATCAAATTCAGTGTATTGACTTGTTAAATTTTGATGTCTGTGTACTCCTGTATTCCATGGTCGATACTTGCTATTCTCAGTAGAAAACATGTAATTTCCAATCAGCATTCATATGCTCTGTAATTGGTTGTAGTTGTCGTGCAATTTTAAGTCAGAGGTATCATTGTTTTGGTTTTACACAAATTTGTTAGTCATGCACGTTTTATTTAAGAAAGAAATCAAGCTTCATCGTTTTTCTCGACATTTACCAGCGTGTTGTTCCATTGTGTTACATGTACTTAGAGGTACACGTACGACATTCCCATTTTTTAAAAACAAGCTTGGCACGTTGAGGGGTCATCGATGATTGGATCAGGGACACCTCCAATGGGTTTCTGTCTCCAACTAGCATGGAAGTATGATGTAGATGGAATACTCACCATCAAGTTGTGTTGCAATTTTTGTTGCAGAATCATGTTTTGTAGGCATAAATCATTTGAAATTTAACCGTGTCAAGTAATGTTTTATGCGATTCAACGCGTTGCGGATCCACTCACGACGTGTTGGAAGAAATAATTATGCCAAGAGATCTGCCAGCACAGCTGATAGAGCTAAATAGGACACAAAAATATAAAATACAAGGGTGTAGGTAGCCATAGCACAAGAAATTTGAATTTAACTGATGTAAAAGAGCCCATTCAAACCCTGAACTGAAAAGCACCTTGAAAATGGGTTTAAACTCGATATTCCCCTACTCGTGCATTAAATTGTGTATTGAAAATTAAACCTTATATTTATAATTTATTTTAATTTTAAGATTTTAAATTTGTCTCTCTATTATGGGTAAAATTTTTAGGCTAATTAAAGGTTAGAATTTTACCAAATAAAAATTAACTATAAAATCTCAATTTTACAGAGCCATTAATAAGGCAAGAAGTCAACAAATACTAATTTAGATAAACGCGAGTTTTCTGAAGATGGTCATATTGCTTTCATTTCTTATATTCAGGGCATCTTGGAGGAGAGAGCCACCCTTCACTCAAAATGCACCTATGCATGTACGAAAGACCCATGTGACCCATACAACCCCATGATGTCATGTTGTGCCACGTGTCATTCAATACCATACTTAGTTTTTTGGGTGGCCCGCGCTTCTTCTAAAGATCGTTTAGATCCACGTGAGCATTCAATCCTAATCCACGTGGATTAACTCTCTCCATATAAGCTAATCCATGTGAGCACTCAATCCTATAGACACCACTTTGGAGGATCGGATCTAAACAATCTTTAGAAGAAGCACGTGCCACCCAAAAAAACTATGGTAATCCACGTGAGCACTCAATCCTATAGATGCCACTTTTGAGGATCGGATCTAAACGATCTTTAGAAGAAGCGTAGGCCACCCAAAAAAACTAAGTATGACACTGAATGACCTGTGGCACAACATGATATCGTGGGGTTGCATGGGTCCCATGGGTCTTTCGTACATGCATAGGTGCATTTTGAGTGAAGGGTAGCTCTTTCCTTCAATAATTATATTACAACTTTACGTACAATTACTACTTATATTGTTACTAACTTCATTTCAAACTTTAATATATATGAGTGTGACTTTAACAATAACATTTAATCTCCATTAAATCAAATCTATTTGTGGGACCAAAATTAACAATTAGAAATTGTGTACACTCTACAATTTTTAAATTCCCCCCACATAGGTATGATTTTGTGGAGGAAACAAGTCTAGAATAATTGAAAGATTGACAATACGATTACTCTTGAAGTTAATTTGTAATAAATCTGATATACATATTGAATATCAAAATCTACTGATGTAGTTGAGGATTGTACAATCTACTAAACGAATAATGACTATTATTCGTTTATTTTGTAATGGCCCACCAAGTTAGAGGATCGATATAAACTATTTGCAACTACTTGTACATCACATTTATACCTTTCACCTATCAAAAGTTTTTTATGTTTCTTCCATATTTATCCAAAAAGATGGTTAGAATAGTCCAAATATGTCAACGTTATTGGATGTACTAATTCAAATATATATATATTCCGTATACAAAGGTGTAAAGTTAGTAAGGTCTTACATAATCTAATCACTTTATACGAGAGGCACTCACAAGGCCAAATCTTATGTGGACCACATTTTTTTTATCATACATTTTGAATATTTGGTTGACCAAATAAACCTGTAAATGAGAGGAACATACCAGATGTTGAAAAAATTAAAATAGGTATCATGTTTAGAGGTCATATGAGTCAAGTAAATGTCAATTCCAAAGGACATGCCTGCCCTTATCTTTGGTCCCAGCTATTCGATTGGAGAGCCACACAATCACCAGGTAGTAGACATTAGTTTTCTTTGCCACACAAGTCCCATTATCTAGTTGGACATATTTGATTTTATTACTCAAATGATAAATGTAGTTTTCGCATTATGCCATTAGGGTAGGCATATTAACTGGGATTATTGGGGAGTCAATACCCTACATCTTCAAATGCTAGCTCCTAAGAATTCTAGTCTCAAACTTGTAGCGCATATGAATGTGAATGCAACTAGACTTTGTGTGAGCGAGAGGACTCATCATTTATAACGTTTTAAGATACAATAAGTTGAATAAAGAGTGTACAAACAATGCAATTTATTTTGTATGCAATTGTATCTTTAGGATGTTGCACAAGAAAATTTAAGGCCATCATAATTATTAGCTCATTGATTTTAATGAGATGAGGTGTCTTTTTTATTTATTTATACTGGGAAAGAAGAGGAAAACCTTGTTTTCACAGATTTTTAGATTTTTTCTAATTGAGAAATAGGCTTCATGGATTTATGAACTCGTTCTAAAACAAAGTGCCTTAGAGGAGAAGTTGGATTGGATGAAATAAATTGGAAGTGATCTCCAACATACTAATTAAGCACAATCCACTAAAAGGACCATAAAAGTGTCTAGAAAAGTCGAGCTTTCAAAGTCACAACCATTTAGAAAAAGCGAAAAAAAGCAGCAATAATATTGGTTACTTGTAGTTGCTGAACTAGACCCTCTCAACAAGATTTAGATTCTATATTGGGGAATCACCAAAATTTTATTGGTTGTATCATTGTAACTTGCATAAGATCTTCGAACTTTTTCATGAAATTTCATTTTCACATGCCAAGTCTTCATAGATTCATATTAATTATCAGCCAGCTATTGTATTCGACATGATGACACGATTTTGTATTGCTATTTATATTCCACATCTAATAGAAAAAACTCCTCCAACATTCTGTATCGAGCTTTCATTTGATACATTAAGTAGCTTCAACTGTTGCATGAACTTTCATGTTTCTAAAAGAAATTTGAGTAAATTTTAAGTTGCTGAGTATTCCTCAGTATTGGCACGCAAGTATTGTCAACTTCCATGCTGACTCTTCAAATTATGTGCAACTCTGCCAATTATTTGCACATGATTGTACGACTAAAATTGTTCAACTATTTCTAACAGATTTCTATGAGAATGCCTTTGTAAGAAAATTGTCAGTTCACAAGTAGTGCATTAACACCCTATCTATAATGTTTATGCAAAGATATGTTATTAAATTTGCAGATCCGAGGTGTGGACTGTAGATTGAATCATGTCCACATAGGACTATTATTGTCAACTCTGTAAATTGTGACAGATCTAAAATAAAGTCTGAGGAAGCACTATTATTATTGTGTGTTTTGTAATTCCTCATTGATAACCAATCAAAATGAATTGAAAGTGTTTTAAGTTTCCCAGAGGAATGATACAAGGTCTACAAATGTGTGTGTCAGTTTGATAAGCGTATAACTATCCCATGTCAAACAAAAATTGTCATAAGACCTATTTCTTGTTATCTAGATACCCTTAACCGTAGGGTATCGAGAAGCAGGAGAAATACCTATACACCTCATCCACAACACCATACTAATAATGATTACACATCTAGATGAGTAAGGCTAACATAACCCACCTCCCCCAAGAGGAAGTGGGGACCATGCTTAGTCCACAAAATTTCATGGAAAATATTCTCTAGATTATATTTCTAGGTCACATACAGTCATAGTAAAGGACACCAAGAATGAGGTAAATCTGATAATTTTGCTAAATGAATGTAAAACTCAGATAACAAAACAAATTGATCTTATGCTTAGATATCATGTTCTAATAAAGTGAGATCTTAAGAGTAACCCATATTGATTTGGTCACATATAAAGGAAAAATAGAAACTCCACCAACTGTCTCACTCAAAGTTATACATGCTTGGTATAGAGTATCCATAATTCATTGGTAGATTTTAAGAGCCTTTCCAATGTTAGAAATCCAGGATTCCATTTGTTAGAAATTTGGATTGAGCCCTTTAAAATCCACTAAATGAGTACTCTAGTCTAGACAAATGGAAGATGTTAATGTAATGAGGGAAGTTGAAAAAATGAGTCCATAAGTGTAATATCAGTAGTGGATCCTTGAGTTTAGAAGTAATGTGGAGGACATTTTAAGAGGTTGAAGGTAGTTTTAGAATCCCCTCGAGATTTCAATTTATCATCAAGACCAATATTTTGTTGCGATTAGCACAAGGTTGTACAGATAATATATCAGATCTAAGCATACATACAATAAAAGCGGATATTATACCAGAAGAAATATACAAAACAAGAGATATAAATCAACACCAGATTTAATGTGGTTCACCCAGTGTGGGCTACATCCACCAAGAAACAAGCCAATCTATTATCCAAAGCTTTTAGAAGATATACAATTGAATATCTATAATCTTTCACACCTCTCACGATGTACAATAATTGTCTTTCTCTCAAGCTTTTCTCATTCTTCTCCAAGAATTTTCTCTTTCTCATAATTATTTTCACAATAATCATTAACATTTTGTAAGTTCTTCTTAATTCTCCTATACTTTCTAGCTTTCATGCTTAAATAGGCTTATACAAACTTAGGGCACTTAGCCATGCAATTACAATCAATAGATCTGCTTTAATACTAAAATTAGATCTAATTCCCTTGTGAATTAAATAAAACATTCGCGTACATAGGTAATCGACGCCGGTTAGTCCCTAACCGATGCCGGTTCCTACTTGCCTGGTCGATGCCGATTCACAGGTGACCGATGTTGGTCCCTTCATAACCGATGACGGTTGCTGTGTTTTCTAGCAAGTTTCATATAACATGCTAAACTGAAGTAATTGAGCTCCAAAACTCAACAATATCCCACTTGGAGATTAATTACTACACCATACCTGTACAACATCATTCTTGGATCCTTTATTAGCTTTGTTTCTTCCTCTTCAAGTCTCAAACTTGAAGACCAATAGAAGTGGAGTGTAGCTCCAACTTATCCTTTGCTAATGGATTTTTTAGCATATCCGCAGGGTTTTCACTCGTATGAATATTTTCCAGATTCAATTTCCCATCCTCCAATACCTATCGTATGAAGTAATACCTCAACGTAATGTGGTTTGTTCTTAAATGAAACATTGAGTTATTTTCCAAATTAATTACACTCTGGTTGTCACTAAACAGTTTGCAATCATCTTACTCATTTTCAGACTCTTTCATGAACGAGTCACCCTTATCATCTCCTTTCTAGCCTTTATAGCTACAACATACTCTGCCTTTGTAGTAGACAAATCCACAACCTTATGCAATCTTTAAATCTAGCTAGCTGTCGTCCCACCTACTGTGAAAATATATCTAGTAGTGCTCCTCCTACCATCCAGATCTCCAGCCATATCCGAATCAACATAGCCACATAATGAAATATCCGAACCTCCATAGCATAATTGCATGCTAGATGTCCCTTTCAAATACCTGAGTATCCATTGGACTGCTTTCCAATGCTCTTTACCTGGATTAGCCATATATCTACTCACAACTCCCACTGCCTGTGCAATGTCTAGTCTGGTAAAAACCATAGCATACATGAGACTCCCAACTGCTGAAGCATATGGCACTCGTGTCATGTATTTGACCTCCTCATGTGATGAAGGACACTGATATTTGCTCAATTTGAAGTGTCCATCCATAGGTGTACTAACAGGTTTTCAATTCTGCATCTTGAACCTTTCTAACACCTTGTAGATATAATCCTCCTGAGACAAATACAATTTCTTTTTCTTCTTGTCTCTGTGTATTTGCATGCCAAGGATTCTTTTTGCAGCTCCTAAATCCTTCATAGAAAATGTGTGAGCTAACTTTCCCTTAAGCTCACCAATGTCCTGCATACTAGATCCTGTAATAAGCATATCATCCACATACAGTAACAAAATAATATAGTTCCCATTTTCAAGTTTCTTGAAATAAACACAATGGTCAGATTCACATCTCAAGTAACCATGCTCATGCATAAAACTATCAAACCTCATGTACCATTGCCTTGGAGCTTGCTTGAGCCCATATAGGCTCTTTTTCAACCTGCACACTAATTTCTCCTTACCCTTGACTTCATACCCAAGCGGTTATTGCATATAAATCTCTTCATCCAAATCACCATGAAGAAAATTCATCTTCACATCTAATTTCTCTAAATGTAAATCATGTACTACAACTAAACTCAATAAAGTACAAACAGAATTCATCTTTATAACAGAAGAAAATATTTCACCAAAGTCAATACCTGCTTCTTGTGTAAATCCCTTTACTACAAGCCTTTCCTTATACCTTTTCTGTCCACCCTCTTCTTCCTTGATCCTGTAAACCCACTTGTTCTGTAATTTCCTCTTACCTTCTAGTAACTTAACCAAATCCCAAGTTTGGTTCTATTCCAAGGATTCCATCTTCTCATCCATGTCATGCTCCCACTTGACGTGGGTCTCATCCTACATTGATTTTTCAAAACTCTCTAGTTCACCATTATCAGTCAATAATAAATAAAATAGAGAAGGTGTAAATCTTTCTGGAGGTTTACTTACCCTTTGTGACCTTCTCACAGGAGTTTGGGGTACCGGAGGCTCATTCTGGACCTCCTGAACATTTGTATCCAAATCTGACAGTGACCGACACTGGTCACCTATAACCAACGCTGGTTCTACTAACCGATGTCATTTTGGCTCTTCCCTAACCGATACCGATTCTGCTGACCGATGTCAGTCATGGGTCAATTGACCCCAGTTACTATGTAACCTTGTTGGTATTAGTTTTAAATCTGAGAGTTCATTTTAATTCACAAAATTATCAGCGGTTTCGTCCTTGGGTACCAAAATTTGATCCATGTACATTCTCTTTTCATTTCATTCAATATCACGACTCCTAATAATTTTAGAATTCTCTAAATCCCAAAAACGGAATCCGAAATCACCAGATCCATAACCAATGAAAGTGCATCTCTTGGATTTTGCATCCAACTTTTTCCTATTTTCCTTATCAATATGCACAAAAGCTTCTGAACCAAAAACTTTAAGAAAAGAAAGATCTACCTCTTTTCTTGGTCCAAGCTTCCTTCTGGTATTCCTCCATCTAGTGAACTTGAAGGCCCATGGTTAATCAAATAAACCGTTGTATCAACTGCTTCTACCCAAAACTGCAAGGGCAATCCAGAATGTATCCTCATACTTCTAGCATGTTCCATGATTGTCGTGTTCATTCTTTCTGCAACACCATTCTCATGTGGTGTTCTTGGAACCGTTATTTCTCTACATATCTCATTCACTGAACAATAATCATTGAAAGCCTTACTACAGTATTCACCACCATTGTTAGATCTAAGACACTTTAACTTTGAATTTGATTCATTCTCAATAAGGGCTTTCCATCTTTTAAAAGTCTCAAAAACATCATATTTACATTTAATACAATAAACCCATACCTTTCTTGTAGCATCATCAATGAAAGTAACATAATACTAGAATCCTCCATGAGAAGCTACCTGAGCTGGTCCCCACACATCTGAGTGTACAAGCTCCAATTTCTTCTCCTTCTTAGTTGCCCCAACTTTGAGAAATCTCACTCTCTTTTACTTTCCAAAGACACAATGCTAATAGAAATCAAGATCTAAATATTTCAAATCTGATAACTTACCCTTAGCCTTTAAGATCTGCATTCCTTTTTTACTCATATGGCCCAACCGATTATGCCACATGCATGCATCTGAATTTGAAGTAGATAATGCAGAAAAGGAATCAATAACACAGGTAGATAAATATAACATTCCTACCTTCTTACCTCTTGCCACAACAAAATCACCCTTGGTGACTTTCCAAGAGTCTGCTATGAATGTAACCATGCAACCAGATTCACCTAGTTGCCCTGCAGAAATAAGATTCCTCTTGAGGCTTGGCACATGCCTCACATCTTTCAATACCCATGTATTTCCATTCTACAATTTTAGATGAACTTCCCCTTTACCAGTAATACTGCAAGGTTCATCATCACCCAAATAAACATGTCCAAAATTGCCCTGGACATAATTTCTGAAATAACCCTTATTAGGGGTTGCATGGAAAGAAGCTCCTGAATCTAAAACCTATGATTCAATTCTATTATCTAAAGAAAGAATAAGAGCATCTTGCATTACCTCTACTATAGTAAGATTTACTTATTTACCTTTGTCTAGTTGTTGGTTCTTTTTATCCTTTGACCAACAATCTTTCTTTGCATGTCCTTTCTTTCCACATTTCCAACATGTAATTCTCTTACCTCTGGATTTAGATCTTCTATCCCTTGACTTTGATTTCCCATTACTCTTACTCTTGGATCTCTCCTTCTATCTGCCCCTGCTTTCTACATTCAAAACATTCTCAGATGATGATTCCTCTATACTTTTCCTACTAAATTTTTTCATTCAAGATTATACTAACCACATCATCAAACTTTAAAATATTATTAGCAGATGTTGTATTACTAACAACCATTACCAATTTATCCCAACTATCAAGAAAAGAACATAAGAATAAAAGTGCTTTCACTTCATCATCAAGTGGAATATCAACCGATTTTAACTTATTTACAATAGATCGGAAATCATTCAAATGACAAGATGTAGATCCACCTTCATGCATCTTAGAACTAAATAATTTCTTCATCAAATAAACTTTATTTGAAGCACTGAGTTTTTTATATAAATTAGCAAGAGATTTCATTAACCCTACCATAGAAGTCACTTCTATAATATTGGAACTCATGGATGATGTCAGGTTCAATCTTATAGATCCCAAAGCCTTTCTATCAAGAATCTTTCATTCTTCATCAGTCATCTTCGTAAGTCTAGACTTCTCATCCAACGGTAAATACAATTCTCTTTGATATAGATAATCATCAATTTGCATCTTCCATAATTGATACTTTCGGTCGTCAAACTTCTCTACCTTGTATTTTTTTTCTTTTGCCATTGTTATAGCTCCCACTCAATCAGAAAACCCTTTATGAGTAAATTTTCCAACACAAAACCCTCAAACAAAGCTCTACTACCAGTTGTCGGGGTTAGCATAAGGTTGTACAGATAATATATCATAACTAAACATACATGCAATGAAAATGGATATTCTACCAGAAGAATTATACAAAACAAGAGATATAAATCAACACCAGATTTAACATGGTTCACCCAATGTGGGCTACATCCACCAAGAAACAATCCAATCTATTATCCAAAGTTTTGACAAGATATACAATTGAAGATTTACAATCTTGCACACCTCTTAGATGTACAATATTTCCTTTCACCCAAGCTTTTACTTCTTCTCCAACAATTCTCTCTCTCTCACACAATTATTCTCACAATAATCATCAACTTTTGCAAGTTCTTCTTAATTCTCTTCTAAACCCTAGCTTTCATGCTTATATAGGCATATACAAACTTAGGGCACTTAGCCATGTAATTACAATCAATAGATCTTCTTTAATACTAAAAATAGATCTAATTCTAGTGAGTTAATTAAAACTTCCACACACAAGTAACCGACGCCAATTAGCCCTAACCGATGTCGGTTCCTCCTTGCCTGACCAATGTTGACCCCTCCATAACCGATGTCGGTTACTGTATTTTCCGGCAAATTTCATATTACATGCTAATCTGAAGTATTTGAACTCTACAACTCAACAAATATAAACCAAAAACTAATTCAAGAAGCCTTAATAGTCCTAATAGACCTAATGATGAAAATAGTAAAGATGGATTTGAAGGGTGTAAACAAAGACTTGAACCTGAAAATTGGCATAAAGCACAAACTCCAAAATGGGTATCTAAAAGTGTAAGTAGTTTTTCTTGATAGTCCATAGTTTTCTCCCAACAAGGTTTGCTTGAAAGCAGGGCTAGTATAATTAGGCCTAGTTTGGGAAATTGTTTTGAATAATTTGAAGGAGATGAATTAAGAGATACACTCTAACAATTTAGAAGAAGCTATAAGGACATAATGGGTATCTAAAAAGGTTTTTATAGTGTTGTGAATGTGTGTGTACAGTACTAGACAATAAGGTTCTCCTGTTTTAAGGGCTAGAAGCCTATTCTTGAGCAAGAGAGATAATATGAGAAAATGAAAGACTGAGATACTAATGAATGTTTTTGTTGAAGGTTATAGCAGGGAATAACATGATTGGAGTGTAGAAATAGTGAAAATACAGTTGGAACAAGCATTTCTAAGATTTTCGCCTTTTGGCATGGTTTGGGCATTGAGAAGCCTAAATGGTAAATTACATGTTTTGTTGATTGTGATACTAATTGTGGTTTTTTTCTCATGTTATTCATACCCTTTGCTATCAATTATCATGTCTTGAATGTGTCATGCTTCGTTTGTGATTAGGTCTAACAAAAGCTTAGAATATACATCAAGACTAAACAACAAAGAATATCCCCTAAGAGATATTTCTACATTGAGTTATTGAAAACCCAACACTTACTGCTTTGCATTGTAGAAATTTTGGGACATTTACTATTCACAACACTCATGTGTTTTTTTTGTATGCCCCTCCTCTTTCACCAAAATTCATGGAAAACTTCCATTTGGATTTGACTTTGGTCCTTGAAATGATGCTTGGTTTGACTTACTACAAAGTTGTATGAGCAAAATTTACTTACTCTTCAAATTATACCTTTTGTTTTCCTGAACATGTAGATTTTCCTAATAAATAAGGAAATTCATCTTTTCATACATCTTTCATCATGGAATGATGCCACATTGGCCTCTTATATTGAATTTCTTGTTTTCTTGTGAAGAGTGAGAAACACCCTCATCCTCACTAGATTTTTCCTTAGAACTTGATTCTTCTGATTTTTCTATCTTTGATTCATGTTCATCTTTAGTATCAATTTTTGATGTAAAAACATTATCACTGGGTAGAAATACAATACTATTGAGTAGATTGACCATTATTAGAAAAAAATGGTACTTTTTCATCTATTGCAACATCCTTACTACAATTATGTATGTAGAGACATCTAGTAATCTGTATGCATTTCTTTACTCACAACAGCCAACAAACATGTATATTTTTCCTAAGATATAAGCAGTGGATCTGAAAACATGAAAAATTACTCACATCAAGTGTTTACCAGACCACGTTCCTTCTGTTGTGTTGGTGATATAATTTTTCTTATGGAAAATTATTGTCTTCCACCAACGTTCATGGGGCTACACCCCTCCTTGTGTATATGGGGAAGCTCCCATTCGTGAATGTAACTATCCTAATTTTATCTAACTGTTGCAGGATGGCCAAATGGCATAGGGATTACACAAGCACACTTCATTGAACCTATGGAAAATTGCTTGTACAGGGTACAAGGGAGGAAATTGCAGCGATGAGGGATAAAGGAGAGGAATTAGGAGCGGAAGGTTATTGTTGTGAGTAGGAAATTACAGATTTCACACCCAATAACCGTAGTAGTTCAACATTCAAATAGAGGAAAAAAATGAATCCATTTAGTGAAAAGAAGAAACCTAGACACACAATTCTTAGATTCATTTATCAAAGATGTAAAGATATTTCTTGATCACTATACTTACAAAGTTGCAAAAGAGAGAATAGAGGAAACATGATACAAGGAAAAGGAAGAATGTAGCTTTTATTTCTTTTGTCATGATGAATACAAAGCATCAATCAATCTACAACAATTCAAAATTGTTATTAAGTACTAAAATTCAAGATCCTTTGTAATGTTGAAGCCATCCAAATTTATAGCCTTGTGAATTGACCTTTCCTCTCCCTCACATGACTCTTCATGTTCCTATTCAACTTGTGACCTCTCAATTTCCCTAGACGAAACAAATTTAGTATCCCTCTTAAAATTTTGAGAGAATAATTTTACAAATTACAAATATTGTCACTTAAGTGAATAGGACAAAATACAATGAAGAATTAAAAGAAAGGGAGAGAAGAGAAATGAAGGGGATTGATTGATCTTGTTGAAGAAGCTCCTTATGATGGAGAACTTTTTGATGATGATCAAAATCTCCTCCTTTTGCATGATGTACAGACATCTTGGGCTACCAAATGAGTGTTGAGAAACATTTTTGAAAGATTCATTGATGTGACCTCAAGATGACTGCAGGCACTACTCATGATGATCCTCTTTGATGCTTGATTGATCAACTCCCTTAGCTCATTGAGCTCACTCCAACTAACTCATTTCAATCCACCCATCTTACCATCTCATCTAGCTCATCGAATCACCCCTACTAAGATCAAGAAGATGCTTCCAAGACTCTGATGGAAGTTTAATTTCTTTGTTTGAGCTATGGGATCATCCTACAACCTTGCTTTCATTCCTTAATGTTCCTTTCCTGACTAGAGGATCACGGATGTTGCGAATTCACATTATTCAACCACTTAGTATTTTTAGGGATGCCCCATCATGGAAACATGTTATTTTTAGCATTGTCAAATCTTCAATAATTTTAGGATCTCTTCATGGAGGGTAGAATGCTGATGAAAAACACAGCCCTCCATATCCCTAAAAAATAGGGACTTCATGGATGAAAACTAGTTCACTCGAAACTATATTTTTCAGGGATCGTTTCCTCCAATTTTCACGTGATTCCACCCATTAGATCCTTAGGAAGTGAAGAGGTACCTCACTTCCCGTTAATTGTTGCATCATGAAAACCATTAATGGAGTCTTGAACCTTTGATAGAAAGAAAAATCATCCATGTTCTCTCACCCTTGGATTGACAAGTAGCGTTGTTGCATTGGTCAACAAGATGGGCAAGAATGAACTGAAAGGGCTTAACATGCATCATGGAGATTCACCAAGGTCATATGATGGACTAAAGGGAATAACTAGTGTTGGGAACATTTTTTTGTCTCAACTGTCCCAAGGGGATGAGATAGATGGAACATAAAAATATGCCATGCTGCAGGAGGTAAAAATTTCTAACTGTAAAAGCATACGCTGAGAGAGGCCTTGAAGATAACGTTGTCAAAGCTCTAGGAGGTCTTTTTAAATGATCACATATATGACTTTGACTCCCAAGATCCATTTATTCCTAAAACTCCCTCAAAATTTTCCGTGTTTATCAGGACAGAAGGGTGTGGCTGCCAAAAATGAACTGTGGAAAGAAGCGCTTATATCTTGTGAAGAATTTAAATAGTTCATCATGTAGAGAATTATCCAAGATTTCCAATGAGTAATTTTTTGCGTCTTAACTCCTTACGTAGCTCCTAGGAATCATCTGTGAAGATCATGTACCTATTTTCACTTCCTTCTCCTTACACCTTAGACATCAGGGGGTTGAGACTGGATCACATAAGGAACATGGTCAAGGGCTAAAAATGGGTACATTTTTGTGTCCCAACTATTCCAAGGGGATGGGAAAGATGGAAGACAAAAGTGCGTCTTTACCATAGGCTGACATGTGTCCACCTGTATAAATGACTAAGTCCCGAATGTTTACCTTGAGGAGAGCCTTGAAGATGAATTTTCTGGAGCTTCCGGAGGACTTTTTCCACACTTATTTATATGAAATTGACTCTAAATAGCCTTATGATATGAATAGTATGGGTCCCATGATACACTTCTTCCTATAACCCCCTCAAAAATAGCATTTTTCTCAAGACCGCAGGATGTGCCTGCTAAAAATAGACGGTGAGAAGAAGCACCTAGGTCTTTTGAAAAATCAGAAAATACCATCATTTAGAGGATTGAATGAAATTTCCAATGGTATGTTGTTTGACCTCTAACCTATGTTCCACCAAGTTTCTGGGATGGGGACAGAAGGGGATGGGGGGACGTGTTTCCGGGATGGATTTTTTTGGAGGCCTATTTTTAGGGGATGGCTATTAAAAAATAAGGGAAACTATTAAAAATATAGGAAATTTCAAATGTTCATATGATAACATTGATAAAGCATTCATCACACATATTATATAACCTTAATACATAAAATTTGAGCTGAATTGAGAGTTCACATAAGATTCAAGTTTCAATTACAATAATAATTACAATGAAATGCCCAAGTGTTGTAAGTTTCAAGTACTCACTACAATAATGAAACATAGAAAAATTATATAGTACACAACACCAGCACAAAAACAATTCAAATACATTTATTTTATCTTATCTTATGCATCATCAAGCATACAATTAGCAAATGCATTGTCACACTTTTGAGCAGGCCTATTGGACCAGTCATCATAATAGGGTTTTTCACAAATGAGTAAATAACCCACTTTGTTTTTAAGAAAAACATATTACTTTATGCTTTGTTCATACACCTTTGCTACAAAACACAACATTGAACTGAATAACACACTCATTTTCACCAAAACATTTTACTCTATGTTTTGTAGTCTCACAAACTTTTCACAACATTGAATCAAAAACAGTCTTTTTTGGAAAACATATTAGTATTACTCTATGCTCTATTCATACACCTTGTGTTGCACAAAACACATAGTTAAAATAATTGGGTAAATACCCTTGTTTTCACGAAAACATATTACTCAATGCTTTGTTTAAACATCCTTTGCTGCACAAAAAACCATTCAACATAATACCACAATTTGTTTATCTCCAAAACATATTATTGTATGTTCTCTATTCATAGACATGTTACTGCATGAGCAATACAAAACTATTAAATTAATTCACTATAGAATATTGCTCTTTTGCCTTCTTCTCACTGTTGTTCTCTTTTCTTCTCTCTATTGTTTTCTTTCTTTGTCTTCTCCTTCACAAGATTGAAAATAACAAAAATGAGCATATTTTTTTTTAGTTGTAAGAGAGGCTATATTAGGTATAGGTTAGTTAGGAATGAGTGTGGGGGGACCACATTCCTTTTTTAAAAATTAACTTTTTGTTTTTTTTTTTAAATAACGTTACTATTGTTGGGATGTATCAGATGCCCAGATGTCCTCGGTATAGCCAGGGTACTTCTAAAAATCCCCTTGCCGTACCGGGACATTGGGACTTCCCTTGCTAGCTCTTCTCTAATTTTGACGTCCCGGGGACGTCCCCGATTTTCTCAACCAATTGGGGATGAGTAGGGGATGTTTCCTACCTGTCCCCAAGTTTCTAAAACATCCCTACTATGGGAATGAGCCTAAAAAGGCAGGGGACGCGTCCTCATGGAACATAGCCTCTAATGCTTTACGAATCTCCCAAAATTTCTTTCCGAATCTCAGGTGCTATTTTGAACTACAAGCTCCTTCACCTTCAAAAACCCACTTTTAATTAACTTGTTCCCAAACCTTCAAATATTCCTAAACAACTTGCACAATGTTCTTAGCTCCTCAATACCACTTCTTGATGAATTTGGGCCTTCAACTCTATCTCGGAGTTTGCACACATGTCCCGAGAAGGATAGAAACAATCTTTTAGGTCTAATGAAGAATCTGTCTTGAGAAGCACTAGACCAAAAGAACTTCATGAACTTTTTTCATATTTCAATAACTTGGGCAAGGTTATTACAACACATATGAGTACTTGTAGGATGGGGATAGACTTGACACAAAGGGAAAACTAATCCGGAGAAGTGCTTAGGAGGTCTTACAAGCAAAAATTTTAACACTAGGATAAAGTTCTCATGTTTTCAACTTGAATTTTTTCCTTGCCAAAACACACGACAACACGTTGTCATATTTTTCAAAGTTTGTGTGGGACTTTGTGTTAAGAATATTCTCTCTTGTATTTACCCTTTCTACCTATTACTGATATGGGTACATTCTGACTATCCACGTATTATTAGCTAATTTTGACTTCGCAAAATTAATAAGCGTGAATTTTTTTAAAATTTTCAAAAGTGTTCTATTACGTGATTTATCACCCTCTTCATGATCATCCAATTCCCATGATCGTTTTGGCCTTTGTTTCATCCATTTCAGGTGAAAACTCCTCCCGCAATGTCGCAAACTGTGTTTAAATTAATTAATTAATATTTAATTAATTTCTTACCCTTTTATTTAATAAAATTAATTTTATTAATTTTTGGGGGTTTTTTAATCACATAAATATTAATTTAACATTCATTAAAAATTGATCGATACTTTTTTATCATTGCCGTGGGAAATTAAAATTCCACCTCCAATTGCCGAGAATGTCAAGTTGGATTTCCGCTCTTGATTTTCCCTTTCCTAGAAAATTTTCCATTTTCCCCCACATGTTAGAAATTCTTTTGTTGATTGCCAACCCAACTGACTGGCAAAATGGCAAAATATCTCCCAATTTCCCATGTGGGGAAGTGGATGGGAATTTCAAACCCGTTTTACCATTGTCACGGGTAAATGATTAAACATTTTCCCATATTTCCCTGGCAATAATGCCCACTTCCCTGAGAAAGAGGAAATTGGTTATTTCAACAGAAAGAAATAAACGGTTACGAGAAAGCTTCTTTAATCATCTTAATTTTTCCTCTGTGAAAGACTGTTGGAAAAAGTTGTGCGAAGAAGCTGTTATCCAAAATTCACCCCCCAAGGTAATTTTGATAACATGCATCAAATTACTTAGTCCCAGGCAAATAAATTGATTCAGGGCCAAAAAATCATGTTTCTAGGCTCCCCTCAGAATTTTTCTAACTCTCCTGTCCAGGTTGAAAAGAGAAAGTTCTGAGAAAAGGTGAAAAGGCTGCAAAAACAAGCTTGGGCCAGGAAAAATCACAAAAAATGGCTAAGTCCTAGTCCTCGCAACAGTCGGGACATGAGGGACATCTGGGCGCGAATCGGCCGAAAGGCCGCCAGGTAGTCTGCAGGGCAAAGGAACATCTGGGCCGTCGGGACGCGCGGGACGTGGAAAGCTGGTTCGGCCAAAGGAGAACTTTCACACTAAGCAGTTCGGGACATGTGGGACAAAGGTACGCGAACCGGCCGAACCGGGCGAAACGGAAGAATTTGTCCCAGACAGTCCGGGACATGTGGGACAAAGGGACGCATGGGACGCGGATAGCCGAAGGAGCCGAAAGCCAATCAAGCAACGCCACGTGTCATTAGCCGAATGAGGGATGAGGAAGCCCATTTCGGGTGGATCAGAAGTTTTTGTCCCAGACAGTCTGGGACATCTGGGACAAATGGACGCGCTGGACGCGAAAGAGCCGGCAGACCCGCGGACCAACCAAATCATGACATGTGTCACAAGGAGAAAATTCCAAACAGTTCAAAGGGAGAGGTTTCAAGCACTAACCCGAGCCAATAAAAGAAGGACACGTGTCCAATGAGGAAGGGAAGCTCGGAGCTTGGGAAGGAGTTAGAGAGTTTAGCAATAGTTGTGGCTGAAAAGCTAAAAGCAAAGGTCTGCCCCGCGCCCCTGTCGACCAATCAATGTATGCCACGTGTCCCAAGTGGCGGGGCGCGGAAGGAAAGTGGAAAATGTTCCAAAATCAAAAAAGGAAAAACTTTCAAGGAAAAACCCACGGGACAACAGAGGAGAGAAATTACGTATCCAATCAGCGCTTGACACGTGTCGTCTAGGTGGCAGAGCACAGGAAAGATCTTCAAAACACATTTTCGCCTGTTTTGTGCCCTAAATCTTCATATCTCCATATCTTTTGATCCAGAGCTCGGATTTGCACGTTCTTTATATCAACGGAAAGCTTATGAAATTATCTACATGATTTTGGGGTTAATCTCGAATTTTGGTGTAGTTTGGAGAGAGAAATTTGAGAAATGGCTCTGACACGTGTTCATGGCTAGAAGTGACATTTTAGCGACCAAATTAATGCAGAATGGGTCGCATTCTCCTCCAAATCAGTCAAAGATGGCAGGGTATGGGTTTGTAAGGTTCCCCATGCCATTTTAATGCATCTACAGTCAATGAGGAATGGGCTTGCACGTTTTCCCATGTTTCTATCTCCTGGGCTCGACCCATGCAATGTAAAAGCCAGATTTGGCTCATTTTAAAAATGATAATTACAATTTGTTCATCTGTTCAGCTCTGCCCTCCCTTCTTTTCCTTCTCCAGGGTTAAAAATGGAGTTCGAATCTCCTCCCTGCTTTGTTATGGCATTTTTTTCCTTTTACTAATGAAATGATGTTCTGTGCAAACTTCTGAAGCAACAAAAAAAACGTGTTTTGTGATGCATCTGTCCATCCTTGCTCATTTTTCACTTGTTTTCCTCTTGCCTCTCTTCATTACAGGTATTTATGCATGTTTGAATGTTCATTGCAGGTTTGGAGCTGTGTTCATGGAGTTTTGGGACATTTTCTGTGTGAAATCTATCCTTGGGCTTGTGATGCATCTGTCCATCCTTCCCATTGCTCACCTCTCTTTGTTACATGGTAGTTTTGATAGATGTCCAACATTCTCCTTCTCTGGTGTATCACCGTTTTAGTGTAGGCTTTTGTTCTTTTCCTTTCTCTCCCTCTCTCTGTCTCTTTGGCATGGTTAGATTAGGATTAGATTAGCTTACCTGCAGTGGAATAGCTTGTGGCAGGTGGTTTAGGAGTAGGAACAAGCCTTCTCTAGAGATTCCTTTCTCATTTCTACAAGTCCCAGACTTGGAGAAAGGTTTCAATGTTGTGCAATCACACTGGATGCCTGAAGATGAACTTAGAAACCTGATCAGCATCCAGGGGTGCTGTGATTTTGCATCAACAGTTCTGGCACGCCCGGTGGGACTTTAGAGGTCTTCCATTTCATCTTTTGCAGGTTGGTGTGTTCCTATGAAGATTTCAGCCTTTGGAGGCACTTGCAAACACATCTGGTGACTCCATCTGATCAGTAACTCATTTCTGAAGTTGCAAACCCGTTTTCCATCCATTTCCTTCCATATTTCTTTCCATCTCTTTCATTCTTTTCCATTCCATGAGGTTGTGCAATCATGACTTCATTTCCATCATGGAATTCACATCAACAACAGTAGTATATTCCACCTCCAACATGTTTTACAAATCCTCCAAATCAGCCTTTTGAGTAGATTCAAGATCAGTATGTATACCCATATGAGTAGCAATGCCAAAGTCAGTTTGGCTATGGAGCTTTCCAAGAGCAAGAGTATGCATATAATAAAGACCATCAGATCCAAGATGCTAGTTTGTTGGAGAAAATCCAAAAGATGGAGGTAGAGATGGTGCAGTCCAGAGCAACAGCTCAAATGAGAGCTTTCAGAATTGGTTACAGGACTCCTTGTCCATGGGGAGGCCCTTTTCCAAGACACTTCAGCCCTCAAGAGAAGCTGGACTTCATGATAAAGATGCTGCCCCAACTTGCACAATGGACAGCAAAAATAGAGGCCTATACATTCGGTGTTGAACAACCTTGTCAATGGGTAAGTTCTACACCATCATCTGGTTTTTCTCTTCCCATTACTCAAGCAGCATCATCTCATTTGGACTTGCAAATTTTAAACTCTCCATTTGCTGTCCCAAATGTTGATCCCATGTCTCCACCTCTCAATCTTCCACCACACCTCAATTCTTCTTTCATTTTTCCTTCCAAACAGTCATCCTCTCCACAAGAGCTAAAAGAAATCCCCCCTCCTCTAAAGAAACAAGAGATTTCATCTCCTTTAACACCACAAAAAATTTCCAAATCAATTGAGTTGCAACCCACCCCTCCTCTTGCATTCCCAATTCCATATTGGGAAGAAGAAATTGCAAAAATCAGTCATCAAGGACAGCGAGAGGAAGAGCCAAGAAAAGAAGAAATGATTAAGAGCTTAGTAATTTTGGCTGCCAAGTTTGGTATGACAAAGATCCCCTTGATGGTAAAACCTACAGAAGAGGCTAAGGTTGAACAAATAGTGGTCAGGGCTGATTTTGTTGCAGCAGAAGAAGAAGTTCTTGCAGTCCCAACTTGTCCTCTAGAGCAGTAGATTGAAGAGTTTGACTTGACAAACGTCATGCTGGAGGAGGAGCTCATTCAAGAGCAAGATTGTCTTCGAACATTGGAGGAAGGAGAAGCTGCTCTAGATCCAGCAGCAGAGGAGCACATTCTAGCTGTGGAGGAGAAAGTTGCAGATCTAAGAGCTCTGAGCACAAAGCAGGCTACAGGAGAACCTTCAGTTCTTCTTTCTACTTCACCTCTCTCAAGTTCCAGTGCTGAAGAGGAGTTTGACCTCTCAAACTCAATGTTGGAGGGAGAAAGAAACCATGGTGGTCAAGTTACAGATCAAGAGGACACCATGGAGGAAGTTGAACATTTGCAGCAGGACAGCCATGAGGCAGTTTATCTGTCAGATTTGGAGGACTATTTTGATGGAGAAGATCCGGTTGAGTTTCCACCATTCTCTCTTTCATCATCCACATTCCAAACACAAGAGTCTGCTGTCATGAAGGAGAACATTCATTTGCAGCAGTCTGCATCTTATAACAGCTCTTCGGAATCAAGATTGGAAGATTTTAATCTTTCATGTTCTTCATTGGAGGAAGAGAAAGGACAAAGGAATTTCACCATTGCTTCCACACCATCCATTGAGGGTCTACAAGAAGACTCCACTTTTGGAGTTGAGAATCAGAGCTATGGGCATATCAAATGGATCGGACCTTGCCCAATCAGGTATTTGGCTTCATTGGAGCCAAAGGAGAAGTCACAACCAGTCATGCTTGCTTCTGAGCATGAGGGTGAGCTACAAAGTACCAAGGATCAGCTGTCATACCCCTTCAATCCAAATGCAGAGCAACTAAAAGAGGTATTGAATTTGCCTTCAGCTGATACCTTGATGATTTGGGTGGAATACCAGCTTCCTGTTGATTTTCCACTCATCCTAATAGCCATGATTAGCTCCAAATCAATTGCATGGCTGCCACTTTGGAGAAAGGGAAGCTATTTCTCACAACCAATTGCAGGGTTTGTTTAGCTTGCCTTTTCTCCCAGTTACATTAGAGTAGGTAGGTTTTCTTTCAGTAGAAGAAGTTCTTGTGCACACTCTGCATGTTCCATTTAGAGCATGTATGATTTTCAGTTCTGTACATAGTTTTGGTGTTGCTGGTTCTACTCTTGCACAGTTCGTTTCAGTGGCATTTTGGTGAGAACAACTCCATGTCCGATGGGTTTCAAGTGGCTCAGAGGGAGGTTTTCAAAGTTCAGATCAGTTGCAGGTTACAACTCATGACTCCATGCCCAATGGATGCTTCAGGCAACTGGTAACTTCATCTAGCAGGCAGATGACCCCACTGAGTTGCCAAATTGTTATCCAAAATTCACCCCCCAGGGTAATTTTGATAACATGCATCAAATTACTTAATCCCAGGTAAATAAATTGATTCAGGGCCAAAAAATCATGTTTCTAGGCTCCCCTCAGAATTTTTCTAACTCTCCTGTCTAGGTTGAAAACAGCAAGTTCTGAGAAAAGGTGAAAAGGCTGAAAAAACAAGCTTAGGCCAGGAAAAATCACGAAAAATGGCTAAGTCCTAGTCCTCGCAACAGTCGGGACATGAGGGACATCTGGGTGTGAATCGGCCGAAAGGCCACCAGGCAGTCTGCAGGGAAAAGGAACATCCGAGCCGTCGGGACGTGCGGGACGCGGAAAGCCAGTTCGGCCAAAGGAGAACTGTCACACTAAGCAGTTTGGAACATGTGGGACAAAGGTACATGAACCGGCCGAATCGGGCGAACCGGAAGAATTTGTCCCAGATAGTCTGGGACATGTGGGACAAAGGGATGCGTGGGACGCAGATAGCCGAAGGAGCCAAAAGCCAATCAAGCAACGCCACGTGTCATTGGCCGAATGAGGGATGAGGAAGCCCATTTCGGGTGGATCAGAATTTTTTGTCCCAGACAGTCTGGGACATCTGGGACAAATGGACGCACTGGACGTGAAAGAGCCGGCAGACCCGCAGACCAACCAAATCATGACACGTGTCACAAGGAGAAAAGTCCAAAAAGTTCAAAGGGCGAGGTTTCAAGCACTAACCCGAGCCAATAAAAGGAGGACACGTGTCCAATGAGGAAGGGAAGCTCGGAGCTTGGGAAGGAGTTAGAGAGTTTAGCAAGAGTTTTGGCCGAAAAGCTAAAAGCAAAGGTCTGCCCCGCGCCCCTGTCGACCAATCAATGCATGCCACATGTCCCAAGTGGCAGGGCACAGAAGGAAAGTGGAAAATGTTCCAAAATCACAAAAGGCAAAAATTTCAAGGAAAAACCTATGGGACAGTAGAGGAGAGAGAATTATGTATCCAATCAGTGCTTGACACGTGTCGTCCAGGTGGCAGAGTGCGGGAAAGATCTTCAAAACACATTTTCACCTGTTTTGTGCCCTAAATCTTCAGATCTCCATATCTTTTGATCCAGAGCTCAGATTTGCACGTTCTTTATATCAACAGAAAGCTTATGAAATTCTCTACATGATTCTAAGGTTAATCTCAAATTTTGGTGTAGTCTGGAGACATAAAGTTGAGAAATGGCTTTGACGCGTGTTCATGGTTAGAAGTGACATTTTAGCGACCAAATTAATGCAGAATGGGTTGCATTCTCCTCCAAATCAGTCAAAGATGGCAGGGTATGGGTTTGTAAGGTTCCCCATGCCATTTTAATGCATCTGAAGTCAATGAGGAATGGGCTTGCATGTTTTCCCATGTTTCTCTCTCCTGGGCTCGACCCATGCAATGTAAAAGCTAGATTTGGCTCATTTTAAAAATGATAATTACAAGTTGTTCATCTGTTCAGCTCTGCCCTCCCTTCTTTTCCTTCTCCAGGGTTAAAAATGGAGTTCGAACCTCCTCCCTGCTCTGTAATGGCATTTTTTGCCTTTTACTAATGAAATGATGTTCTGTGCAAACTTCTGAAGCAACAAAAAAAATATGTTTTGTGATGCATCTGTCCATCCTTGCTCATTTTTTGCTTGTTTTCCTCTTGCCTCTCTTCATTGCAGGTATTTGTGCATGTTTGAATGTTCATTGCAGGTTTGGAGCTGTGTTCATGGAGTTTTGGGACATTTTCTGTGTGAAATCTATCCTTGGGCCTATGATGCATCTATCCATCCTTCCCATTGCTCACCTCTCTTTGTTACATGGCAGTTTTGATAGATGTCCAACATTCTCCTTCTCTGGTGTATCACCATTTTAGTGTAGGCTTTTGTTCTTTTCCTTTCTCTCTCTCTCTCTGTCTCTTTGGCATGGTTAGATTAGGATTAGATTAGCTTGCCTACACTGGAATAGCTTGTGGCAGGTGGTTTAGGAGTAGGAACCAGCCTTCTCTAGAGATTCCTTTCTCATTTCTACAAGTCCCACACTTGGAGAAAGGTTTCAATGTTGTGCAATCACACTGGATGCCTGAAGATCAACTTAGAAACTTGATCAGCATCCAGGGGTGCTGTGATTTTGCATCAACAGAAGCTTTCAAGATTTTTATTTTGAACTTCTTATTTCCTCTATAGAAGTGTTTTCCAAGAAATATTTTTATCACATCCCTTACACACATTGACCAAGGAGGAAGTATTGTGCACACATCCATTGGGCAGAGTAACCATCCATGCAATTTCCAAAAAAAAAAGAGAAGCCAGTGCAAAGAAATAAGTTGTCACGCCAACCAAGGAGAGACCAACGCAGCCAAAGGAAAACTGTCATGCCAACGAAGTTTCCATGCAGGAAGAAAAATAAAACATTTCATGTGAAGGAGAAGGGAAGGAAGAAAAGAAAACAAGTTTTCACATAGGCCAAATATTAAAATCAACGCATTCAAAGCTCCATCTATCCTCCACGCAGGTTGTGAGAAGGAACTGCAAAGGAAACAGTCCATGTTTGGCAAAGGTGAAGATATTCTCCCACATATGCAGCAATCTTCACATAGGGAGCAAGATCCACATGCCAGAAGGAAATAAGAACAAACAAAGGAAGAGTGAAAATAGCCCACACCAAAGATAAAAACTGCCCACACATTTTTTACAACAAGATCAACATGCCGAGAGGAGGAAGGCAAAGGAATAAAATCCAGAAATAAACCATTTCCACATTTTCCTAAACAAGCAAAATCCACACATATAGCCAAAGAAGATAGTCCACGTGAGAACAAGAAAAACAAAAATCCAAGCCCTACAAAAAAGAGCCACACAATTGCAAGAAGAGGACTGTGCGTGAAGAGAAATCACGTGAATTTTTTTTGAAAAAATGTCAAACATGACATATATCAGCGTACGAAAAATGAAATTAATGAAGAAAACAATAGTTGTGGAACAAAGGTTGCCACGGGTTGTATCTGTCTAAGTAATCAACTTTGGAGCTTGATATCTCGAAGTTGGATGATTTTCGTGAAAAACCAATCATTGCCCAACATTTTACTCATGTTAAGGTGCTTCCATACTCATTTGAAAATGCACAACACCTCATTTGGTATTTTTCACGGACCCAAAACAAATAAAAGGCTGCGCACTTAGTTTTCAACTTGTTAGATGGACCACTTTGAGCATCCATATTTTGGGCCTAAGTGATTTTTGAGAAGAACAATTTGTTTCTTTCAATTCTCCCCATCTTCGTGTACTCCTTTTCCAATTTTAAAATTCACAACACCTCATTTGATATTTTTCACGGACCCAAATAAAATGCAATTTGTTTGATTTCGCCACATGCACAGTTTTCAACTTATCAAGGTGACTCACTTTGAGAGTTGATATTTTGAACTTGGATGATAGTCAAGAGAAGAGGATTAGTTATTTAAATTCTTCCCACATTCATATGCTCCCTTTCCAAGTTGTAGATACCTAGGGTAATGTTTGGTATTTATCCCAGGCTAAAATCAAATGAGATTTTCATAGTTTTACACCTGTATTTTCCTAGCAATTTTAGAAGAGTCAACTTTGACCTTTAATATTTGACTGAAGAATTTAATTTAGGAAAAAATCATCTCACAAAAAAACTTGTGATACCTTAATAGACTCCCTCATCTAGTGAGAGCTTCTCAGAATAAGATTTTCTATTTTACTCAGGGCAGTTTTAGAGGTGATTTGTTCAGTCTTAAAGTTTGAAAGTAATAGCTAGGAATCAAGCTTTTGTCACGTCTTCACAATCATGTCATCTCCAAACAAAGTGGTGTTGCGGTATGAGTTCCAGGTCATTCTAACCACCTTGGCACTCCATTTAGAGTATGAGAACATCATCGATACCAACTTGGGACACGTTGGCGTAAGACGATTCCGTAATTGCATATCAATCGAAGGTGACTCAAAATTTTCCCGGTGCTTGTTCCAAAGTGGTCTCTCATGTGCAGAATCCTTCCTTGTGTTTCTACACATTCTTGAATTGGTCATCACTTGTGCATAGCACTACGACACCAGCACAGCATGGTGACTCAACTCCAACATCTCCGAAGCAGAAGTGACCTCGACTTGTGAGCTCTCAGTTTCATTTCCGTGGTGTCAGCTCTTCTCGATAGTACCAATGGGTCACTTATGAATTCCTCATTATGTCGTATAGATCGTAGCTATTGGAAAAGGTCTCTTCGGTGTCAAAATCCATTGTTATCGGTAGAGATCAATAATGGGAAAAACTTGTCTACATTAATTGTCTTCACTTGATCATTGTGGCGGATCTATTCATCGAAAAACCAAGACCAATGACAAGTGAAATTTTACGGATCATCAAGCAAGGCCACATCATTCAAGTGTGTCATTTTCATCTCTTAGTTAGCAGTAGGTGCAATACTTCATCAGTCAGTATTAAAGTTAGAGTGTTCTCGAATTGGATGATCGTGAGCGAATAAGAATGGAAACACTTCGTGATGGTAACAAAGACGAAAGACATAACCCCATGAAGTGAATTACAATCTCAACTCTTAGAAGATCTTCTCAATGGAGAAATATCAAGAGCTAGATTCTGACAAGTCAAGGTGGTGTAACGACTATGGTCTCGCGACAAATGAAGAATTCACCATGGAAAGGTATTTGAAGCATGTGGAGAATTATGTGTAATTATGAATACGAATAAAGACAATATTACTCACACCGGGATGTTGCTCAAAATAAGAGGTGGATGAATTTTTCAAGTTTTAAGCTCGAATCTCTTATCATCTGGAGGATTGCAAAGCACAATTAATGAGTTCATTCTCGTATGATCGGGATAGGCGAACTCTTGGCCTAATGGATAAAGCATTGATCCTAGGTGTCTTGATCTAGGTGGCATGTTTCTGACTAGGATGTCTGTGTGTGTCCAAGTCATTTAAGTGGGGTCCACATGTACCCATTGCTTTGATTTATGTTATTTTCCTAAAAATGACTTAAAAATTTGTTATAAAGTGATGTTATTGTTAAACTCACTTTTGGAAAATTTTTGATAACTTAAGTGATTTCTATTTTCAAGTTACTTTTTAAAGTTGGCTGAAAAATTCAAAGTCATTTAAGATGGCCTATTTAATGTTCATGTAAAGCCTAACTACTTTGTAACCAAATTTTGGGTTATAAAAGGAGGTCAGGGGCTCATTTGTAAGGGGACTTTGAGAGAGGATAAAAAACTTTTGTGTGTAAGATTTGTTTCAAGAAAGAAACTTTGTGTTCTTTTGTGAAGACATTTTGGAGTTTATGGACTTTGTTTCCCATTCATTATCTCTTGTAGCATTTGATGTTATTATGTCCTGTAGATGTTAGTGTTTAAATCTTGCATGTGAATATTGTCTTAGATCTTATTGTCAATGCTATTAATTTGTTGTTTTTGTTCACAGTGATCAAGCTTTGATATTTACTTGGTCATGTATGTTCCCTTTTACTTATTCTTATTCAAATGATTCGAACTCTACTTTATTTGAGTTAGTTATTCATTGTTTTCCTCTATGCAATATTAGGCTCTACTTTTACCTAACTATTGCATGTTCTTACATTCATTCCTTTCCATTTCTTTCCTTCATTCCATTCCATCTCCCTCATTCACATTTCTTTCCATTTGATGTTCCAAAACACCCCCACATACAATTTTGAATGTATAGATGTAAATATCATTTTGGTTTTCAATAAAGGCAGCCTCACCTTCATTGAGGAGGGACTTTGTTCCCTTATTGTTGCATTTCATTTGCATTTGTGCAAATCCATATGCTAATATTTTTTGGCGACTCCGTTGGGGATTCGAGAATCATTAACCAGTGCTTAGTTAAATCTTTATGATTTTCCCCTCTGCACAAGCTCTAGATCTTCAATCGAATCTTGTGCCCAATGAATATTTTCAAGGAAACATTACTGCCAACCTTCAAATAGTAGCTTGGGAAAACCACAAAATCTTGTAGCAATTTGTTGATGTTGATAGAGTCATTGATAGAGAAACTTGCACTAGTGTTTCCTATTCGACATTCAACTTGGATAGCTAATATTGTCCCAGTTCGTAAGAAAAATGGAGAAATTAAGATTTGTGTGGATTTCCAAAATCTTAATCAAGCTTCCTTGAAGGATAATTACCCACTTCTAGTTATGGACCATATTCTATAAGCAGTAATTGGATCAGAAATGCTATCCATGTTAGATGGTTTCTCTGGTTATAATCAAATTGAAGTGGCTAGAGAAGACCAACATAAAACTATGTTCACCACCCCCTGGGGTACGTTCGGGTATAAAAGAATGCCTTTTGGTTTGATTAATGATAGCACAACCTTTTAAAGGGCTATGGACATGACATTTGTAAATTATAAAGACAAGATCATCATGATATACATGGATGGCTTGATTGTGTTCTCAAAGAAGCGAGAAGATCATCTAAGAGATTTACAGAATATATTACAAAGGTGCAGACTTCATAGAATATCCCTAAATCCAAAGAAGTTCGTGTTTGGAGTTGCAAAAGGGAAACTCCTTGGTCATATTGTTTCTAAAGAAGGAACCAAGATCGATCTTGAAGGTTTTGAAGCTATCAAGAATCTTTCCCTACCTACAAGTAATCCTGGAGTCCACTCATTCTTTGGGAAGGTGAACTTTTTGTGAAGGTTTGTGCCAAATTTTTCTGAGCTAACCAAAGAAATCACTAACATGATGAAAGGAAAATAATCCTTCAAATGGTCAAAGGAATGTACAGAAGCATTTGAACAAAACAAGGGTGCCATTACAAAAGCTCCTACATTGGTGTGTCCCGATTTTAAAAAGGATTTCATAGTCTATTATT
The DNA here is from genome assembly GCA_019776745.2 of Taxus chinensis. Lineage (NCBI taxonomy): Eukaryota > Viridiplantae > Streptophyta > Pinopsida > Cupressales > Taxaceae > Taxus > Taxus chinensis. Next base: position 218,873,439 of record CM034149.1, read on the forward strand.
ATGCTTCCCCGCATATGATCTCCGCCATCCTGAATCAACACAATCAAGAGGGAATTCAATATCCTATCAAATTCATGAGTTCCATATTCAAGAAACATGAACTAAATTACACTCCACTTAAGAGGCATGCGTACACGGTGGTTAGAGCCTTGAAGCATTTCAGGTATTATGTATTGAATTCTCACACCAAAGTATTAGTTCCAGACACCGCAGTTAAATCAATGTTGACATAACACAAACCAGAATCTAAAAGAGGCAATTGGGTCTCCTAGATCTAAGAATATGACTTGAACATCAAGCCTACCAAGTTAGTTCGAGGAAGAGGACTCTACCAACTCATGGCAGAGAATGAGCCACAAGATGACTCTGAGGAAGAACCAGTTGAAGAAAGTTTACCGTTGGTGGTTTTCGTCAGTACCACATATGAGTGGTATTCTGATATAGCTTACTTTCTCACATATGGTGAATGTCTTGAGAATGTGATAGCTAAGGAAAAGAGAGCTATCAAATTAAGGGTTGTCAGGTACATCATTTGGGACAACACTGTTAGGAAATATATCTTAGTGCTCCATTTGTATGTACGGGTGAATAATAATTACATGTGTAATTATTATTATGGTAAATTAGTGAAAGCACATTTACTATGTAAATGTAAATAGTAAATGTAAAATGTGGTTAGTATGTGGTAAGTTTGTAAGTTAGAATAATAAAACAATTAGTATTGTTTTATTATTATATTGGTGAGAGGTTGAAACCATATGGGTGTATGGTTGTACATGAAGACAAATGTTGTTGTAAGGATTGTTATTTTACATCTCCTATATAATGGAGTGTAATAAAATAGTGAAGAATATAATAAAAATATAATATAGAGTTGCTGATTTCAATTATTGTCTGTGTAGCTATTTCATGTAATTTGTGTATTAGATCAGAGTAATTTCTACACTTGGTACCAGAGCAGGTTAAATCTGTCTCGAAAATGATCTTGTAAATTTTGTTTCGCGATTTGGGTTTCTCCAAAAAATTGTGTGTGGAACGATCTGTTATACGGGAAGCTACAAGAGAAATTTCAGCATAACCTAGTTTGTAGTTTGGAAGAAATGTGCAATTTACTATACAACACATTGATCACTGCTATTTTTTTGAAGAAATCAGAGAATCAAAGGTAATTCAAATCTACATTCAATTTTTTTGGATATTTAGATTCAATAAAATGGATACACCATTATATAAATTTAATGGGCTGAAATTCCATACATGGAGAGTAAAAATCCAGATGCAGTTAATGAATAAAAATATATGGAGGATAGTAGATGGAAACGAAAAAGCACCTACAGATGTAAGAAAAATTGTAGAATGGGAAGCTAGAGATGAACAAATAACAGATGAAATTGACTATAAATATGAAGAATTTCTATACTAAGTGAATTTCTTGAAGGAAGGAGGCACATGAGGTTGGAGGTCATTCAGCGACCTCTCGTCAGTCACCAACGACGGGGCCGTATCAATTATGGTGATTATTTTTTTATGCAGTGTGTTCCTGTTGTTTCTTTGTATTTTTGGCAGAGTGTTTGGTTGCAGTGTTCCTATTGTAGTTTGCATAATAAAGGAAATTTCACATTGAGGGGGGAACATGATCTCAATGTTCCATTTCTAGTTTTCTACATTTCTGGTATTTTCTATATATGCAGCAGATTTTAGCAGAATTTCCTATGTTATTCCCTGTAGTGAGATGTGATGAGGGCTAATAATAGTACTTGACATATCATGATGTGGTTGTAGGCAAACCACTTGAAAACCTTCATTTTTGGTTTGTGGTACACCACTTGTAAAACCACCATTTTCGGTTGTTGGTAAACCCTATACAAAACCATCACCCTTTTGGTTTGTGGTAAACCAGTTGCAAAACCATAATTTTCGGTTTATGGTCAACCCTATGAAAAACCATCTATTAGGTTTATGATTATCCTGTAAAATCATCAGATCATGAGCAGGTGCAAGTATAAGGAAGGTTTTCCCCATGTTCACACTAAGGGGGGGAATTCTAGGAAATATATCTTAGTGCTCCATTTGTATGTACGGGTGAATAATAATTACATGTGTAATTATTATTATGGTAAATTAGTGAAAGTACATTTACTATGTAAATGTAAATAGTAAATGTAAAATGTGGTTAGTATGTGGTAAGTTTGTAAGTTAGAATAATAAAACAATTAGTATTGTTTTATTATTATATTGGTGAGAGGTTGAAACCATATGGGTGTATGGTTGTACATGAAGACAAATATTGTTGTAAGGATTGTTATTTTACATCTCCTATATAATGGAGTGTAATGAAATAGTGAAGAATATAATAAAAATATAATATAGAGTTGCTGATTTCAATTATTGTCTGTGTAGCTATTTCATGTAATTTGTGTATTAGATCAGAGTAATTTCTACAAACACCTTGTTCAAGAAAGGAATTGATGGCATGTTCCTCAAATGTGTTGATAAGGAAAAACAACCTAGTTTGCTTGAATTTTTTCACAATCATGCTTGTGGTGGTCATTTCTCTGGACCAGTGACAGCTCATAAAATTTTGTGAGCACACTATTACTAGCCCACTATGTTTTCTGATTCCCAAAAATAGGTATCCAAATGCAAAGTTTGTCAACAATTTGTTGGAAGACCTAAATTGACAGCTTTGTCTTTAAAGCTAGTTGTCATTGAAGAACCCTTTCAACATTGGGGGTTGGATTTCATTGGGGTTTTGAACCCAAATTCCAGTGTTGGTCACACTCATGTGCTCACGACAACTAACTACTTTATGAAGTGCGTAGAATCTATTCTGGTGAAACAAACATCAATTGCGGTAATCTATGACTTTAACAAAGAGAACATTCTAGTTCATTATAGAATTCCACAAAAGATTGTGACAGAAAATTCTACTAATTTCTCTTCTATGGAGATGATAGGTTTTATTTATGGGTATGGGATATCTTTATCTCAATCATCACATCACTATCCTCAGGGAAATGGTCAAGTAGAATCCAGTAACAAAAGCTTCATTACTATAGTGTGCAAGTTAGTCAAAGAAAATCAATTAACTTGGCACAAAAATTTATATTATGCATAGTGGGCTGACCGCATAACTCCCAAAATATAAATTGGGATGTCTCCATTCTAGTTCTTGTATGGAATGGATGTTCAAATTCTCATCACATTGAAGTTATCACCATTACGATTAGCTCAAACAGTTGACGATGAATGCTTCGCCAATGCTTTGGATAAAAGGATCATGCTCCTAAGAAAGCTTGAAGAGTAGAGAAGTCAAGTGACAAATAGGATCGAGGAACATCAATCAAAGGTAAATAATTTTTTTGACAAAAACTAAGGAAAGACAATTTCAAATCAATGACTTAGTTATTCTTTGGGACAAAAGGTGTGAACCAAAAGGAAAACACGGGAAGTTTGATTCATTGTGGCTGGGCCCTTTCAAAATCAGGCATTTCTATTGAGATAACACATATTACTCGGTATATAGAGATGACACTTATTTTCCTCTGCCCTACAGCGGGAAATATCTCAAGCACTATCAAAATTGAAAACGGGTTGTCCCCCATATGTACATAGGTAATTAGGATTTTGGTTTGTTTCCCTTCTTTGTTTTTCATTTTCCTCTCTTTTTTCATCCCATTTTTGTGCATCATAGTCTTTGAGATCATGTTCATTAAATTTTTGGGTCTGGGTCCATTGTTGCATCCATGAAGTCCTTGTCCCACATTAGAGCCAGATGTTATCAGCTAATTTTGACTTCGCAAAATTAATAAGCATGATTTTTTAAAAAAAAATCAAAAGTGCTCTTTCAGTGATTTATCACCCTCATCATGATCTTCTTATTCCCGTGATCATTTTGGCCTTTGTTTCGTTCATTTCGGGTGGAAACTCCTCTTGCTATGTCGCAAACTGTGTTTAAATCAATTAATTATTATTTAATTAATTTCTTACCCTTTTATTTAATAAAATTAATTTTATTAATTTTGGGGGGTTTTTAATTAAATAAATATTAATTTAACATTCACTAAAAATTGATCGACAAGTTTTTATCATTGCCATGGGAAATTAAAATTCCGCCTCCAATTGCCTAGAATGCAAAGTTGGCTTTCCGCTCCTGATTTTCCCTTTCCTGGAAAAATTTCCATTTTGCCCCGCTTGATGAAAATTCTCTTGTTGATTGCTAACCCAACTAGCTGGCAAAATGGAAAAAATATCTCCCAATTTCCCACACGGGGAAATGGCTGGGAATTTCCAGCCCGTTTTTCCATTATTACGGGCAAATGACTAAACGTTTTCCCATATTTCCCTGACAATTAATGCCCACTTCCTTGAGAAAGTGGATATTGGTTATTTCAATGGAAAGAAATAAATGGTTATGGAAAAGCTTCTTTAATCCTCTTAACTTTTCTTCCGTGAAATACTGCTAGAAAAAATCATGCGAAGGAGCTTTCAAGATTTTTATTTTCAACTTCTTATTTCCTTTGTAGAAGTGTTTTCCGAGAAATATTTTTATCACATCCCTCATATACATTGAGCAAGGAGGAATTATTGCGCACACATCCATTGGGTAGAATAACCATCCACACATTTTCTAGAAAAAAAAAGAGAAGCTGGTGCAAAGAAAGAAGTTGTCACGCCAACCAAGGAGAGACCAACGTAGCCAAAGCTCAAGAATATGTTCAAGCATTTCTCTTTTTGTAAATCCAACGCACCCAAAGAAAAACTACCATGCCAACCAAGTTTCCATGCAGGAAGACTACTTAAAAATTCCATCTGAAGGAGAAGGGAAGGAAGAAAAGAAAACAAGTTTTCATGCAAACCAAAGATTAAAATTAACGCATTCAAAGCTCCATCTATCCTCCACACAAGTTGTGAGAAGGAACTGCAATGGAAACATTTCACGTTTGCCAAAGGTGAAGATATGCCCCCATGCATGCAGTAATCTTAAGGCAGGGAGCAAGATCCACATGCTAGAAGGAAAAAAATGAACAAAGGAAGAGTGAAAATAACCCACGCCAAAGATAAAAATTGCCCACACATTTTTTTGCAACAAGATAAACATGTCAGGAGGAGGAAGGAAAAGGAATAAAAGACAGAAATAAACCATTTCCACGTTTTCATAAACAAGCAAAAGCCACACGTACAGCCAAAGAATATACTCCACGTGAGAACAAGAAAAACAAAAATCCAAGCCATACAAAAAAGACCCACACAATTGCAAGAAGAGGAGGACTGTGTGTGAAGAGAAATCACGTGAATTTTTTTTTGAAAAAATGTCAAATGAGATATATATCAACATAATAAAAATTAAATTAATGAAGAAAACAATAGATGCGAAACGAAGGCTACCGCGGGTTGTATCTGTCTCAGTAATCAACTTTGGAGCTTGATATCTCAAAGTTGGATAATTTTCGTGAAAAACCAATCATTGCCTGAAATTTTACTCATGTTAAGGTGCTTCCATACTCATTTGAAAATGCACAACACCTCATTTGGTATTTTTCACAGACCCAAAACAAATACAGTTTATTGGAATCTGTTGCGCGCCCAGTTTTTAGCTTGTCAATAGGCCTACTTTGAGCATCCGTATTTCGTGCCTAAGTGATTGCCGAGAAGAATGGTTTATTTATTTCAATTCTTACCATCTTCATGTACTCCTTTGCTAATTTTAAAATGCACATAACCTCATTTGATATTTTTCATGGACCCAAATAAAACACATTTTGTTTGATTTAGCTGCGCGTGCAGTTTCTAGCCTCTCAAGGTGACTCACTTTGAGAGTTGATATTTTGAACTCGGATGATCGTCAAGAGAAAAGGATTTTTTATTTGAATTCTCCCCACTTTCATATGATCCCTTGCCAATTTTTAAACACCCAAGGTGACATTTGGTATTTTTCCTAGGCTAAAACCAAATGGGATTTTCGCAGTTTTACACCTATATTTTCCTAACAGTTTCAGAAGAGTCAACTTTGACCTTTAATATTGGACTGAAGAATTTAATTTGGGAAAAAAAAATCTTACACACAAAATTTTTATACCTTAAAAGACCCCCTCATCCAGTGAGATCTTCTCATAACAAGATTTGTTATTTTTCCCATGGTAGTTTTGGAGGTGATTTGTTCAGTTTTGAAGTCTGGAAGTAATAGCTAGGAATCAAGATTTTTTCACATCTACACAATAATGTCGTATCCAAACAAAGCGGTGTTGCGTTATGAGTTCTAGGTCAATCTACCCACCTCAGCACTCCATTCAGAGTATGAGAACATCATCGATACCAACTTGGGACAAGTCAACGTAAGTCAGTTCCGAGATCGCATATCAACCAAAGGCGAGTAAGAATTTTCTCGATGCTTGTTCTCAAGTGGTCTATCATGCACAAAGCCTTCCTTGTGTATCTACATAGTCCCAAATTTTTCATCACTTGCACAGAGCACTTCGACAAGTGCAAAATGTGGTGATTTAACTCAAACAGCTCTAAAGCCTAAGTGACCTCGACTTGTGAGCTCTCGATCTCATTTCCACGATGCCGACGCTTCTCGATAGTAAAAATGGGTCACCTATGAATTCCTCATTATGTGTTATATGTTGTATTTATTTGCAAAGGTCTCTTCAGAGTTAAAAGCCATGGTTATCACTAGAAATCAATAATGGGAAAAGCTTGTCTACATCAATTGTCTTCACTTGATCATTGTGGCGGATCTATTCATCGACAAACCAAGACCAATGAAAAGTGAAATTTTGTAGATCATCAAGAAAGGACACATCATTTAAGTGCATCCATGTCATCTCTCAATTAGCAGTGAGCGCGATACTTCATCGATCAATATTAAAGTTGGAGTGTTCTTGAATTGGATGATCGTGAGTGAATCAGAATGGCAGCACTTCAGGATGGTAACAAAGATGAAATACATAACCCCAAGAAGTAAATTGAAATCTCAACTCTTGGAATATCTTCTAAATGAAGAAAGATCAGGCGCTGGATTCTGACAAGTCAAGGTGGTGTAACGACTACGGTCTCGTGACAAATGAAGAATTCACCATGGAAAGGTATTCGAAGCATGTGGAGAATTTTGTGTAATTATGAATGTGAATGTGAATAAAGGCAAAATTTATCACATTGGGATGTTGCTCAAAATAATAGGTAGATGAATTGCTCAATTTTCAAGCTCGGCTCTCTTTTTATTTGGAGGATTGCGGAGCACGGTCAATGAATTCATACCCGTACGACCGAGATAGGTGGACTCTTGGCCTAATGGATAAGGTGTCTTGATCTAGGTGGCGGGTTGTTTACTAGGATTTCTATGTGTGTGTCTAATTCATTTAAGTGGGGTCCACATGTACCCATTTCTTTGATTTATGTGCTTTTCCTAAAAATTACTTCAAATTTTTTTATAAAGTGATGTTATTGTTAAACTCACTTTTGGAAAAAAATTTGAGAACTTAAGTGATTTCTATTTTCAAGATACTTTTTAAAGTTGGTTGAAAAATTCAAAGTCACTTAAGATGGCCTATTTAAAGTTCGAGTAAACCCTAACTACTTTGTAAACAACTTTTGGGTTATAAAAGGAAGTCATGGGCTCATTTGTAAGGGGACTTTTAGAGAGGAGAAGAAAATACTTTTGTGTGCAAACTTTATTTCAAGAAAGATACTTTGTGTTCTTTTGTGAAGACATTTTGGAGTTAATGAAATATGAACTTTGTGTCCCATTCATTATCTCTTGTAGCATTTGATTTTCTTATGTTCATTAGATGTTAGTGTTTAAATATTGCATGCGAATGTTGTCTTGGATCTTATTGTCAACGTTATTAATTTGGTGTTCTTGTTCATAGTGATCAAGCTCTGATATTTACTTGTTCATGAGTGTTACCTTTTACTTATTCTTGTTTAGCTAATTCTAACTATACTTTATTTGAGTTAGTTATTCATTGTTCTCCTCTATGTGATATTAGGATTTGCTGTTACCTAACTATTGCATGTTCCTTACATTCCATCTCCATCATTCATATTTCTTTACATTTGATGTTCCAAAACACCCCCAACATATAATTTTTAATGTATAGATGTAAATATTGTTTTTGTTTTCAATAAATGTAGCCTCACCTTCATTGAGGAGGGAATTCATTTCCTTATTGTTGCATGTCATTTACATGTGTGAAAATCCTTATGCTAACACCACCATACATCGTGTCATCTCCATAACTATCATGTTGTGCATCGCCATGACATTATTTTACTTGTTATACCTTCTTTCTTGCAAAATTCCTTGAATTTTTCAAAGAGGACACTTATTCATTCACTGATCTGAGAGCTTTTATATTTTTCCCTCCTTATTTCTCTATCATATTTTTCCAAGAAATAAAGTTAGAGAAACATTACAACTTTATATGCAAAAAACATACCCAAATTTTCCTAGAAAAGTCATAGATAAGCAACAAATAATACAATGCTCCAAATATGGAGAGTGTCTACATTGGATCATGCAAACCCACATGTACCAAATCCAATGCATTCTTAGCTCTTTGTGTCTTACCAATGTTAAATGAATGTGAAAAGTGTTTATCTATCTGACACCCTAAACATACATTTTGATTCTTTTGAATAGAAAAATTCAAATCACCATGTTAGTGTGACTCAATGTATGCAAGATGTTGATAACTAAGATGCACAAACCACTTATCATAGTTCACATACTCCTATTCAGAAAATATTCTAAAAAGCAAAAAAACATTGACAGACAAAAACCTAACAAGACTCGATGAATATTCGGGAATATTCGGCAACTTAAAAAATACTCAAATTTATTTTAAAAAACACAACTTTTATGATAAATATAGCTACAAAATACATAAAATGAGTCTATAAATGTTGGAGAATTGTTTCCTATTAGATTTGAATATAATCAAAATACAAAATTGCATCATCATGTGAATACAATAGCCTAATGATAAGTGTTGTGAATTTATGACAATTGTCATTGAAAATTATCATCAAAAAGTATTATCAAAAATTTCATATCTATGCAAGGTACAATATACAATTATTTACATTTTCCTCTTTCTCGTTCTAGATAAATATTGGGGAGAGGGTCTATTGCCTCTACTAGTCCCCAAACTCGGCCGATTATCCTCGCTCCTTCTAGAAGGTTGTGACTGTGGCTCCAACATGGTAGTAGATAGTGGTGGCTCCTTTGATGCATGTTTTTACATTGTTTACTATGAATTTTGAACCCCTCATTCATGTCCTAAATAGGGCCTCTTTGATTTTTTCACCTATATAGAAACTATAATACTTGTATATTTTTTTATAAATTCTTCGTGTTTTATAAAAATACAAAATAAATATATATGTATAGAATTTGTTTCTATATAAATACATATATATGTAGAATTATATATATAACTATAGGAAAACATATATATAATGTCACAGTTTATATAAACCTAAACCTAAATTATATAAACCTATAAACCTAACCTAAACTAACTCCTATATTAAAACAAATATGTATTAAACATATATATATATATAAACAAATATGGGGATGGATCCTTCAAAATCTTCCTCCTCTTAGTTGTGTGCCACTAGGCACTCACTGCTCGCCCCTGCGAGACCCTCCACAGTCCTTCCACATGTCCCTCCACAGACCCCCCTCAATTCTGCCTCCTGTAGTATTTTATTTCACCAAACATCTCAAAGCGTGTTGGCACATCACCCAGACAGATCTGAGTGCCCACCCAAAGTGCGCAAGGGTACCATGTCCATCTTTTATGGAACCTTTGTCAAGGAGTTAGCATGATGATGCAAGTATTCCATAACCATAATAACCATTCAAAAGTAAAGCATAACATGAACTAGATCTAGATCATAACAATATGCAAGAATGACTAAATAGGAATCAAGATCATATTTATCATACAAGATCCATAAACATATATGTCAACAACCAATATCCAACCACAGAGATCCATTATAATAACCCATCAAAAATTAGTAGTTGAATACATACAAAGTAGTACCATCATAAGTCATGCGCTCTCATAACCAACAACATAACCTTACAAACATTCACAGGATATTAAAACCATGTAAGTCAATACATATTTATAGGGATGGGGACTTTCCCTTCACCACCTATGTATCCTCAAAAAATATCCCACATGTTATAAATATCCATGCATGTGTTATAAGCCAACTAGAAGAGCATGCAAGCTCGCTAATAATAGATTATCTTCTAATATGAACTTCAGATCTAATCCTAATAATATCCTAAGCTTTGCATGGTGTTCCAACTTCCTTCGCATGAGATCTATCCCAAAATGGAATTTACTAAAACTATAAGTCTTCATTATCTATTCTTATCCTCAAAACCTTGCTTTGGCGTTACTACAATGCTTTATCTTTCCAATTTCATTTGTGGCCCAAAATGTGACTAAGTATGGAATGTATTTAGCCTGGGAGTGAGCCTTCATGCGCTATTTGTTCTAATCTCGCGCGTTCCTTCACGCCTAACTTCTGCACGTCAAAACCCTTCACATCACTTACACTTAGTATATTTTAGGGGTCCAACATTACCCCACACTAACTAGATTTCCATCCTCGGTAATTCTTCATTCACTAGGTACAAAACTCCAAGAAGAAGAACAAAATTCCAAAACGAGAAAAAATGTAAAAATGAGTAGCATACCAAAAATAGCTAAGGAACTTGGAAGATCATTGGAAACTCTACATCTACTTCATTCACTAGTTTTTTCCACTCCTCCAACTCCTTCAATACTTTCCCTGACGTAGCCTCCATAATCCCTGGCACTTGGTCAAGAGTGATCTCCTCGACCCTGCCTTTTAACTCCTTTATTACCACCTCTATTTTTATGCAAGTGCCATCAATATTGTCCATATGCTCTAGTATAGATTTATGGAACTCACCAATTTTCCACTCAATCTTGTCACACTTTACCTTGACCTTATATTTATGTATTGTGGTATCCAATATCAACTGAGTGTGCTCAATTTTATTAGTTGGGGTCTTCTCTTGTATTACCTTCAAATTTATTTCCTCATCCACCAACCTAGCATCAACATATGGCTCGTACTTCTTGCACCTATTGAAGCCAATATCTACTTTTGTATTTGCTTCCTTGAGCTAGGTGAGCATGTCCTCTAACTCAGTGATCCTAGCTTCCACTAAATTTTTTTATTCTTCTTCTCTTCTACAATCTCTTCCTCCGTAGGCCCTGTGCATTTCATATTGACTAGGAGCATGTCGACCAGATCATCTAAGTACTCCATCTTATTCCCAAAATTAGTCTTGGCCTATCTTGTTGGGGTTAGTACACCAGTTATACAGACAATATATCAGATCTAAGCATACATGCAAATAAAATCAGATATTCTACCAGAAGAAATATACAAAACAACAGACATAAATCAACACCAAATTTAACGTGGTTCACCCAGTGTGGGCTACGTCCACCAAGAAATAAGCCAATCTATTATCCAAAGCTTTGACAAGATATACAATGAAGATTTACAATCTTCCACACCTCTCAGATGTTTAGTACTTTCTTTCTATCAATTTTTTTCTTCATCACCAAGAATTCTATCTCACCAACCTTTTTGGGGTTCTTTCTAATCCTTGCTAATTCTCTTACTTCTAAACCCTAGCTTTTATGCTTATATAGTCGTTTATAGACTTAGGGAAATTAGCCATGAAATTACAATAAATAGAAATAATTTAATGCTAAAAATAGATCTAATTCCTGAGAGTTAATTAAAACATCCTCGCTCATGTAACCAACACTAGTTAGACCTAACCATTGGTGGTTCCTTACTTGCTTGACCGATGTCGGTCATACTTGACCGATGACGGTCCTGGGTGACCGATGCTGGTTACTATATTTTCCAACAAGTTTCCATTGTGTGCAAAACTGAAGTAATTGAGCTCCACAACTTAACAATCTCTCACTTGGAGATTAATTACTGCACCATACCTATACAACGTCATTCTTGGATCCTTCCTTAGATTTGTTTCTTCCTCTTCAAGTCTCAAACTCGAAGACCAACAAAAGTGGAGTGTATCTCCAACTTATCCTTTGCTAATGGCTTCGTTAGCATATCTATAGGGTTCTTGCTCATATGAATCTTTTCAAGATTCAATTGTGCATCCTCTAATACCTGCCATATGAAGTGATACCTCAATTGAATGTGTTTCGTTCTCAAATGAAATGCTGAGTTCTTTGCCAAATGAATTGCACTTTGACTATCACTAAACAGTTTACAATCACTTTGCTTCTTTCCCAACTCTTCCATGAACCTACAAATCCATATCAACTCATTGCTAGCCTCTATAGTTGCAACATACTCTACCTCTATAGTAGACAAAGCCACAACCTTCTGCAATCTTGAAATCCAACTAACTTCCATTCCACCTATTGTGAAAATATATCTAGTAGTGCTTCTCCTACCATCCATATCTCCAGCCATATCCGAATCAACATAGCCACGTAATGAAATATCTAAACCTCCATAGCATAACTGCATGTTAGATGTCCCTTTCAAATACTTGAGTATCCATTGAACTACTTTCCAATGCTCTTTACCTGGATTAGCCATATATCTACTCACAACTCCCATTGCCTGTGCAATGTCTGGTTTGGTACAAACCATAGCATACATGAGACTTCCGACTACTGAAGCATATGGTACTCATGTCATCTATTTGACCTCCTCATGTGATGAAGGACACTAATCTTTGCTCAATTTGAAGTGTCCATCCATAGGTGTACTAACAGGTTTTACATTCTACATGTTAAACCTTTCTAACACCTGTTAGTGCAAATTCACAACACTCACAGATGTTTTCTCAGATTTCTAGTTTGATAATGGGCATCCAGTGTGATTGCACAACATGGAATCTTTTCCCCAAGTGTGGGACTTGAAAAAATTAGGAAAAAACTCTCCAGATTAAAGGTTGGTTCCTCTACTCCTCTGATCAGATGTATGCATGAAATTTGCAGAGGTTTAACTCAAAATCCTACTCTAATTCTGTCAAGGAGACAAGGATAGAAGAGAGAAAAGCAGATAAAACTAAACTAACAAGGTGATACACCAAAGGAGTGGTGAGCATATACTTCTGTAGATTGCCACAAATTATAAAAATGTAACACAAATCATGCACAAATTGCTAAAATTGTAATGAAGGATCAGGATAGAGCAAACAACATAAGAAAGGATTGAAAATTCATTCACAGAGCTTGCATTGTCACTTCCATTCTTAAATACAGTGCATTACAACAAGAAGGAGGTAAAAAATATGTTATAGTCCCTAAAAAGGTATGATATTCAAAAAATTCACTTCCTAGGGTGAAGGAGGTAGCCTACAGAACATAAAAAACTTCCAACCCCGTATAAATGAGCCAAAATTGGCTTTTAACAATGAAAACCTGAGTTTAGGATGGAGAAAAGTGGAAAATTTGAGATGAATGATTCAAGCACTGACCAAATCCATCAAAATAGCATGGGTAGCCTTAAAATTTCATTCCCCAAGATTTTTGACCATGCTGGAGAAGAATGGAAGCCATACTGCATTAAAAATGGTGGTTGAATGTCGGTTCTGCTCTTTTCCCCATGCCAAAGACATTTTTCTCTCACTAAAATCCATCAAAAAACAAAATTGAAGATTCCATAGTGTAGAGGACTTCAATAGCTTTCCAATGACACCAAAATCGAGAAAAACTGAGCTCTTGATCGAAATATATGCCCCTCTGAAGATTTAGGGTAAAACTAGGGAAAAAATCAGGTCGGCAAGCCAAAACCTAAAATTTTTCCCCTTTTTTGAATTTGGGAAAAATTCCCCAAAAATCTCTATGCCCCACCACTTTTCTGCCATGTGGTGCATTCCCATTGATCCGCGGGTTTAAACAACTAGTTTATGCTTTTTTTTGGGGGGAAAAAATCCCAAAATTCCTCTGCACCCTGCTGCTCTGGGACACGTGTCATCACCCTATTCGCTACGGGCATGTGCTCCAAATTTTTTCTTTGACGCTGCCGACCCGTTCAGAAAAATTTCCAAATTATCCCCATGCCCCCAACCACTTCCATGAATAGGACACATGTCATCTTCTTATTAGTCCGCGGGGTGTAAAACAAAACTTCCATTTCCTCCTTGGCGGGCCTGCGGGCCAATTCTTTCCTTTGCGCCATTTTACTATTTTGGAAAAAAAACCAAAATTTTCTCCGCCCCTCTGACTTCTACCATGAATAGGACATGTGGCACACTCTGATTCATGTGGGGTCCTGGGCCAAAATTTTCCTTTGCGCCATTTTTAACACTTTGGCAAATTTACCCCAGCCGGTCCGATCTCCGCCGCCACGTGGCACCTTCCCATTCGCGCGGGCCTCAAGCCATTTCTTTCCTCTGTGGGCCCGCAGGAAAAAAAATTTCTTTGCACCCCACCCATTCTTTGGTGATTTCTCCAACTTACCTCCACCAACCCGCCATTCCACCACCACGTTGCAGCTCCTCATTTGTTGCAGGCGTTCCCCAAGAAAATTTCCCTCAAAAACTCCGCCGAGCCATAACTTGCAAAATACAAGGAGTTAGAAGGAAAATTTTACCTTTCTAGAAAGGTGAGAAAATTATCTATCTAATGAAGCCATTTCCAAATAATTTTGAGTGTCTGAAAAGTGGGAAAAAATGACTGAGGAACAAAGAAGGAATGAAAGAAAGTCAAAATAAGCAAGGGCTTATTTTGGATAACAATTTGGCAACTTAGGGGGCTCATCTGCCTACTGGATGAAGTGTCCAGCTACCTGAAGCAACAATTCATTGGGCATGGAGTCATCAACTTAACTGCTTGGTACTCTCAATTCATTAGAAAATTTCTAGAAAGGAGATTGTGAGAGTAGAACATCACTTGATCTGGAGCATGGCCTGCAAGATGTATCTTTGGGACAACAAATCTTGTGCCAAAACACTTAGGGAAATGTAAAATTAAGCTACAACAAAACAATGTGCACAAGCACTTGGAAGAATGAAAATCTAAGCTAATATGTACAAGGTGAGGAGTTTCCCTCCTAGTAGCAATGCTTTAGATGGATTCCATTAACATGAATCTGCAGTTCTTCACCATCCAATGTAGAAAATTGGAAGGCATTGTTGTTCTTACATTTTGTGACCATGTATGGGCTAGTCCAAATGGCATCAAATTTTGAATGCCTTCCTAGATTTTCTCGGTCTGTATCCGATTTCAACACTAAATCTCCAACTTCGAAGGTTCTAGCCTTAGCTTTCTTATCAAAGGTTCTCTTGATCAAGGCTTGGTCCTTCTCCATTGTTTGGACTGCATGCTCTCTGATTTCTTGGAGTTCCATCAATTCTACATATCTAACCTCCATGGGTTCAAACTCCAACAATTCCAATTTCTTCATGAGTTCCAACATTGGCAACTCAAGTGACAAAGGCAAGATTGCCTCTCTTCCATAAAAATTCTAAATGGAGAGTTACCGATGGATCTCTTGGGAGTTATCCTATCAGCCCATAAGGCTGATTTAAGTTTAGTGTGCCAAGTCCTCTGATTTTCATCAAGAGTCCTCTTGATGATCTTTAATAGGTTCTTGTTGGTAGACTTAGCTTGGCCATTACCTTGAGGGTAATAATTTGATGAGGTGCTCGAATAAATCCCATTCTTAATAGCCCATTAAGTTACCTTTGATCCTATGAATGCCAATGCATTATTTGATATTATAGTGGCAGGTATACCAAATCTGGTAGCTATCCCCTGATAGAAGTCTAGAATGTTAGATTCATTTACCTCTTTGAGTGTCACCACCTCAGTCCATTTGGTGAAGTAGTATGTTGCTGTTAGAATCCACTTGTGTCCTTAGCTTGAGTTTGGGTTAATGACTCCAATGAAGACCAAACCCCATTGCATGAATGTTTTGTCAACTAAAATTTGGTGCAATGGAAGGGCTGCTAATATTTCCTTTCCTGTGAAGAATGCACAATTTTTGCACCTCTTGATCCATGCACAACAATCACTAAACACCTTGGGCCAATAATAGCTAGCCTTCATAATCTTGATGGTTATCACTCTTGGAGAAAAATTACCCCCAGCTGATCCACCATGGAACTCTTCTAACATTATCTTAATTTGATTTGTCCCAATGCATCTCAGCAACACTCCATTTATATCCTTTTTGAACAAGATACCATCAACAAGTGCATATGGAATAGCCTGCAATCTGAAGTGTCTTCTCTTGGTTTTGTTCATCTCTGGAGGGCATAGGCCTATCTGTAAGAAGTGCATGATGTCTTGGTTCCAGCAAGGAGTGATCATACCACCATTCTCTTCTTGAACACCTCTTTGTACTTAGTTGTCTTGCAATGCCAAAATAACATCCTTCCCATTTCTTGCTTCCATTGATTTGCTCAAGACTAGCTGCTCACACAATCCCTTTTCTTGGACCAGCTTGGTGACTTTGATCTCAATTTCATAATCCATGACACGAGTAATCCACCCTGCACATTTTTCATTTAGGTCTTTGTTGAGGAGGAAGTCCTTAACTCCCACATGAGAAACCAACAGTTGAACCTTATTGTTTGAAACTAGATGCTTAAATTTATTCAAGCTCCTAATAAATGCAAGAACATGCTTCTCAATGAAGGAATACCTCACCTCATAGTCCTCCAAGATTTGGCTAAAGAAGGAAATTGGCTGCTCTACATTTTCTTTGTTCTACTGTACTAAAATTGCAGAAATGGTATCATCACCACCAAATGCATAAAGGATAAAGTCTTTAGAGAAATCTGGGTTAATGAGAGTTAGAGCTTGTGAGATAGCCTCTTTGATTGCCTCAAAACTTGCCTTACCTTCAGTTGTCCATTTGAAATCCATACTTTTCTTCAACATCATAGTTATTGGCTTGATAAGGGCTATAAAGTCTGGAACAAACCTTCGAACAAAATTTATTCTTCCCAAGAAACTTTGAAGGGCCTTCTTGTGACTTGGTAATGGCAGTGCTTTTATTGCTTCAACCCTCTTTGGATCAATTGCTAATCCCTCTTTAGAAAAAATGTGGCCTAGGAGCTTTCCTTCATGAGCTAGGAAAATACATTTTTTGGGATTCAAGGATACCCCAAATCTTCTACATCTTTGGAACACTTGTCTCAAATGAAAGAGATGATCTGTTGCACTTTTAGAAAATACAGCAATATCATCTAGGTATATCAGTACTATTTTTTTTATCAATCCCTTAAACGCCTTATCCATTGCCCTTTGGAAGTTAGCTTTGGCATTAGACAACCCAAATGACATTTTCCTATATGCATAGGTTCCCCATTTGGCGGTAAAGGCTATTTTGAACTGATCATCCTCCTTTACCATGATCTGATTATACCCTGAATAACCATCTAGCAATGAAAATCTCTTAGAGCCAATAACAACTTGCAAAATCTTCTCCATAGAAGGAAGTGGGTAATGATCCTTGAGGGATGCTCTATTCAATTCTCTAAAGTCTACACACAATCTGATTTATCCACTCTTCTTTCTAACTGGAACCAGGTTTGCAACCCAGCTTGTATGCTTGATGGGAAATATGATACTTGTCTCTATTAACTTATTCAATTCCTTCTTCATGAGAGGCTCCATGTGTGGATTGACCGGTATTTGTTTTTGCCTGATGGGTTTAGCACTTGGGTCTAGTTCAATTGTGTGTTGAGCTAGCTTGGGATTGAAACCTCTCAAGTCTTCATAGCTCCAAACAAATATATCTGGGAACTCTTGGAAAAGTTTCATGAAATCATACCTTTCTTGCTTGATTGCCACTTTACCAATTTGAAGTGATTTTCCTTCTCCCACTGAGATGGGCACTGAATCTTCTCCCTTGACTTGGATGTTTTCTTTCTCCTTCCTAAATTGATCATTAGGATTAAAGATGGAATCCAAAGTGACAAGTCCTTTTGGCAGCTTGTTGGTTCTCAGCTGTACCACTTGATCACCATACTGTTGTTCTAAATTTTCCTGATTTTTGGCTGAGAACTCAGCTTCTTGAAAGAAATTGATGATTTGTTGGTCACTTTGAAACACTTGCCAACTTACATTATTGTCTGGCACTGATGGCCTTACAATCACATGAATGGTTGGCTACACTTTATCTTCCTTGATACTCTCCGCAACATCAAAGGCTGCTTCAACTGCTACAAGCCTATCAACAACATGGTTTTCTTTTCTAGGGATGGAGTTGATGCTAAAGCCTTCAAAATCCTCAATGAGGTCCCACACCCTATTCTCATAACTCTTGAGCAGGTCATTTTTGGTAGCATGTTGTCATTTAACTTGATTAACAATCAGCTCACTATCACGAAAGACTTGTAAGTTTTTGATACCTCTCTTTCTTGACCAATGCAATCCGTGTATCAAAGCTTGATATTCAGCATTGTTGTTAGAACATGCAAACTGAAATCTAAAAGCTGAGTAATACTTAATGCCTTCAGGTGAAACAAGCATAGCTACCCCCCTACACCTTTTCTACTTCTTGATCCATCAAAGAACAGATGCCATAACTCATTGTCATCTTTATGGTCTGGCTTGGTGATGCTAGGAATAGGCTGATTTTCTTCATGCATGTAATAAACTCCTAGTTTAGATTCCTCTATTTCCTTGTAGGGATCAAAAGCATGTACATTGCTTGCCCATTCATCAAGAGTCAAATCTGGGATGCTTCTAACTTTGGTGTCAACTTCATCTGTGCATGGATAATCCTCTTAATCAAATGTTGAACAGTTAGCATTGATTGGGCTTGGAGTATGAGGCTCAATGTGAAAATTTGTAATAGGTTCAGACATGATTATGGCTTTAGTTCCATATCTATTCTGAAACATGTGTGACCAATCAGCAGATAAATAGCCTCTAATTCTAGCTGTGAAATCCCTTAACAAACATAGGGCAAAAAGTGGTGGTAAATCTATCACTGAGACATCTTGCAAAATAGTGACATTGGGGCATGCATGCAAAGTGAGGCTCAATTCTTTAATTACACCCACTATTATTACTACTATCCCATCTAGTTACACCACCACTTTGGATATGACTTCATATTGGAGGCCCAGTTGGTCAGCTATTTGCTTGGGCATCACAAAACTAATTGCCCCAGAATCAATCATACAAATATGTACTAGTTTATCCCCAATGATCAATGAAACAAAAAATGGAGGGGGACTTCAAAACTTTACCGTGCTGTCCTCCAAGTTTCCCCTCAGGCTGAGCTACATTTGTGAGTACCTTCTCTTGCATATGAGCTTGCTGATTTGAAGTTGACCAATTCTTTCTGGCAGCTTGTAGTAGATCCCTTTGGCCTGGAATGGATAGTAATTCCCACATAGATATATTCACATTTGTATTCTTCATTTGTTCAATGATGTTAAATAGGGATGAAACATCTCTTTGCTACCCCTTAGCCTACACATTCTTTTCTTGTACATGGGCTGCAACAACTGGCATTTGAGCTGGTCTAGAAGGTGGCTTGGGCTGTCCTTTCACATTTGGAACTGCATTTTGCTTACCAACACTTTGTGGAGTGATGGAAGGTTGTGGATCACCTAGAGCTAATGACTACCCTTAACCAATATTCCTCTTCTTTGAATGTGTGTTAGTTGCTACATTTTGAGAAATTGTTTGATTCATACCACAAAAATCTTCAGCCTGCCAATTCACAAGTGTAGTCTCATTTGGAGTTATATTTTGTTGATACGTTCCTTGTTGTTGGTTCGTTTCTTGACTCACCTCACTCTCTATGCCAGTTTTTGTCACCATCAAAGCTTGGTTCAAAGCACCATTGAAGCACATAGACTGGTTATGAGTTTCATTGCATGGGAAACACCAATCATACTCTTGAGCTATATTATTTTTCACTAGCACTAAAGCTTTAGAGGTAGATGCAGCATAGGTGTTATAGGGCTGAAATGGTCTATTGGTAGAAAGCCTTACTTGATTTTGATTTATAGCTGGATTGGGTGGCCTATTAGGTTGATATGGTTGCCTATTAGGATGAGTTTGAGACTGATAAGAAGGTCTAAAAATTTGGGCTTGCTGCCTCTTGAGTGTAACCAGCTCATTGCCTAAATTTTGTAATTGTTTCATGACTTCTTAAAGTTCATTTAAGGCACTAGAGGATGAAGTAGAAGTTTCATTTGAACTCTGATTTCTAGGAGTGGGAATAGGATCTAAAGTAGGTGCTTGACTAGTGCTTGGGCTTTCCAAGTTTGGATATAAGGGCATGGGAGGCCTGGGCACCAGTTTACCAGCTTGGATCAAACAATTCTCAGGCCTAATGGCGATGCTATAAGCTACATGTATATTTTCACCTCCCATGGATTGGATTAACATATAAATATCAAAATTTAAAGATTTGAGATAGTATAAGAAATCACCTTTAGCTGTTGGCCTTACTGTCACTAGGATTCTATCCTAGGTCCTTTGAAATCTGAAATTGAAGTCTGTTAGCTACTCATTGGGAGCTCTCTTGATAGTTGTCATTTGTTCCAATAGAGACAAATTATCTCCCTTTTCTCCAAACTGCTCATGGAGAGCTATACACAACTGGTTCCAATTTTGGATAGAGCCTACCCCAAGGCTCCTGAACCATTGCAAGGCTTTCTCTTTGAATGAAGATGCCAGCAATTTGCATCTCAACAATATCATGGATTACACAAACATTAGCAATGTCTTTGACATGATCACCAGGAGTGGTCTGATTTTCCCCAGTAAAGTATGAGATGTTCTTCAATGCTACAACTGGAACTGGGTTTCGTGCATTGAGAGAAAGTGGGCTGCTGCTGCTAGTGAAGTTGACATAAGGGTTGTGTTGTGTCATTCTGATTGGCCTGAGAACCCTTGTTGATTGGGTGAAATGTCTACTAGGTGGAGTTGATAGAGTTCTATTTAGTGGAGATGAAGACCTTTGAATTCTTCTTCCTCTCGCACTTCTTCCTGGGGATAATTGTAGATACTCAGATAATCCTTCTTCTCTAGCCCTTGACCTTGTTTGGATCCTTCTCATGAATCTTCAAACTTGGACCACTGAAACTGGTTGATTTTATCTCTTTGGAGTCGCCAGATGTGCAAATCAGGGCTCTTTTTTTTAAGCAAGAAACTTACAACAAATGCACATTAACTTTGTTGTAATGAATATGAAGACCTCTAAGGTCCCACCAGGTGTGCCAAAACTATTAGTACAAATTCACAGCACCCTTGGATGTTTTCTCATATTTCTAGTTTGATAATGGGCATCCAGTGTGATTGCACAACATGGAATCTTTTCCCCAAGTGTGGGACTTGCAAAAATGGGAAAAAACTCTCTAGATTATAGGTTGGTTCCTCTACTCCTCTGATCAAATGTATGCATGAAATTTTTAGAGGTTTAACTCAAAATCCTACTCTAATTCTGTTAAGGAGACAAGGATAGAAGAGAGAAAAGCAGATAAAACTAAACTAACAAGGTGATAAACCAAAGGAGTGGTGAACATCGACTTCTGCAGATTGACACAAATTATAAAAAATGCAACACAAATCATGCACAAATTGCTAAAATTGTAATGAAGGATCAGGATAGAGAAAACAACACAAGAAAGGATTGAAAATTCATTCACAGAGCTTGCATTGTCATTTTCATTCTTAAATACAGTGCATTACAATAGTAATGAGGTAGAAAACATGTTGTAGTCCCTTAAAAGGTCTGATATTCCACAAATTCACTTGCCAGGGTGAAGGAGGGAGCCTGTAGAACATAAAAAACGTCCAACCCCTTAAAAATGAGCCAAATTTGGCTTTTAACAATGAAAACCTGAGTTCATGAAGGAGAAACATGAAAAAATTGAGATGAATGATTCAACCAATGACCAGATCCATCAAAATAGCATGGGTACCCTTAAAACTTCATTCTCAAAGATTTTTGACCATACTGGAGAAGAATGGAAGCCATACTGCATTAAAAATGGTGGTTGAATGTCGGTTCAGCTCTTTTCCCCATGCCAAAGATGTTTTTCTCATTTTTCTCTCACTAAACTCCATCAAAAAACAAAATTAAAGATTCCATAGTGTAGAGGACTTCAATAGCTTTCCAATGAAATCAAAATTGAGAAAACTTGAGCTCTGGATTGAAAGATATGCCCCTTTGAAGATTTCAGGCAAAACTGGGGTAAAAATTGGGTCGGCGGGCCGAAACCTAAAATTTTTCCCCTTTTTTTGAATTTAGGAAAAATTCCCCTAAAAGCTTCGTGCCCCACCGCTCTGCTACCATGTGGCACATTCCCATTGATCCGCGCGTTTAAACAGCCAGTTTACGCTTATTTTTTTAATTTTGGAAGAAATCCCAAAATTCCTCCGCGCCCCGCCACTCCGGGACATGTGTCATCACCCTATTTGCTGCAGGCATGCGCTCCAAATTTTTTCTTTGACGCTGCCGACCCCTTTGGAAAAATTTCCAAATTCTCCCCACACCCCCAACCTCCACCGCGAACAGTACATGTGGCATCTTCTTATTAGTCCACAGGGTTTAAAACAAAACTTCCATTTCCTCCTTGGCGGGCCTGTAGGCCAATTCTTTCCTTTGCACCATTTTACTATTTTGGAAAAAAACCAAAATTTACTCTGCCCCTCTAACTTCTACCATAAACAAGACATGTGGCACACTCTGATTCGTGCAAGGTTCTGGGCCAAAATTTTCCTTTGCGCCATTTTTAACACTTTGGCAAATTTACCCCCGCCGGTCTGATCTCTGCCGCCACATGGCACCTTCCCATTTGCGCGGGCCTCAAGCCATTTCTTTCCTATGTGGGCTCACGGAAAAAAAAAATTCTTTGTGCTCCACCCATTCCTTGGCAATTTCTCCAACTTACCTCCACTGATCCGCCATTTTGCCACCACGTGGCAGCTCCTCATTGGTTACGGGCCTTCCCAGGGAAAATTTCCTTCAAAAACTCCGCCGAGCCAGAACTTGCAAAATACAAGGAGTTAAATGGAAAATTTTAATTTTCTAGAAAGGTGAGAAAATTCTCTATCTAATGAAGCCATTTCCAGATAATTTTGAGTGCCTAAAAAGTGGAAAAAAAATGACTGAGGCACAAAGAAGGAAGGAATGAAAGAAAGTCAAAATAAGCAAGGGGCTTATTTTGGATAACAACACATTGTAGATATAATCCTCCTGAGAAAAATACAATTTCTTGTTTTTCCTCTCTCTATGTATTTGCATGCCAAGGATTCTTTTTGCAGCTCCTAAATCCTTCATTGCAAATGTGTGAGAAAGCTTTCCATTAAGCTCACCAATGTTTTGCATACTAGATCCTGCAATAAGCATATCATCCACATATAGTAAAAAAATAATGTAGCTCCCATTTTCAAGATTTTCTGAAATAAACACAATGGTCAGATTCAAATCTCAAGTAACCATGCTCATGCATAAAACTATCAAACCTCATGTACCATTGTCTTGGAGCTTGTTTGAGCCCATATAGGCTCTTTTTCAACTTGCACACTAATTTCTCCTTACCCTTGACTTCATACCCAAGCGACTACTGCATATAAATCTCTTCATCCAAATCACCATGAAGGAAATCCGTCTTCACATCTAGTTGCTCTAAATGTAAATCTTCTACTGCAACTAAACTCAATACAGTATGAATAGAATTCATCTTAACAACATGAGAAAATATTTCACCAAATTCAATACCTTATTTATATGCAAATCCCTTTACTAAAAGCCTTTCCATGTGCCTTTTCTGTCCACCCTTTTCTTCCTTAATCCTATAAACCCACTTGTTCTATAATGTTCTCTTACCTGCTGGCAACTTAACCAAATCCCAAGTCTAGTTCTGTTCCAAGGAGTCCATCTCCTCATCCATGCCATGCTCCCATTGAATGTGAGTTTTATCCTGCATCACTTGTTGATCAAAGAATATTTTTCTAAAATCACACAAGGAGTCCACGTGGGATAGAAGGCCAAGATCAAATGTGCAGAAAGATAGGAAGGACCCGTGTGTGGAAGGCAAGTTCAGATTCCAGGACTTAGCCGATTTTGGGCATGAGGATCTATTTTTCGAAGATGGCGTGCGGAACACATCAATGATGCAGAGATGTATGCGCCCTACATTGTCTATATTTGGAGAAGCAGTTCAAATCATCTATGCATGGAGGCAAGCTAATAATAGAATTGACACTTCAGTTGAACTACAAGAGGACTATAGATAGCGCACTTGCATGTGTGGCTATAATTGTAAACGGCATGTGGCTAATAATAGCATACAACCAATTTCTGGAGTAGTTAAGTGGTGAAGGGAAAGTCCCATATATATATATATATATATATGATGTTAGGTGCATAGTAGAGGAGGTATATAGATGATTTTTGGTATGTATCACAGAGAGTGGTGTATGTATGATTCTGGATGTATGAATGTGTATATCAAATCCATACGCGCCTTGGTTTAAATTGAAAGTATTGTAAGGAGCTTATATATTTATTAATAGATGGAAGATATTGGATGAATCTAAGTGTCATTCTATGAAATTGAGTAGTGCATGTTATTAATTCAACCATGATTATTGTTTAAGATTGTTCTTTCATAGATCTGTGGGTAGCATGCACTGTAGAATGATGGATTAGTTATGAATCTATATGTTTCTTCCTTCATCATGTTATCATCCTATTATAGCAACCCTAAAGAGGGACCTGGTACCTTTGCGTGCTTTGGGTGAGTGCTCAGTTTAGGCTGAAAGATGTGTCAGTATGACTAGGGTGTTATCTTACAAATTCTAGGCTACATCATTGGTTCCATTGCCAGGACCTCTTTTTCAGTTGTTTTCAAGATGGTTCATGATGAAGACATACCGGTTAACTATAGCAAGTATTGAGGAATGGATACATGATCTAGAGGAAGAATATGCATGATGGTTCAACAGTTGATTTGAGTTTAACGCACACACTTGGGTAGAATAGAACCTGTACGACAACTTATATGAGATTTTTTTGCTATCTTTCTAGTAGAACTTTATGAGTGGCTTACAACTTATGCATCTCAGTGGAATTGTAGATATCGTGCACTTGTCTGGACACAGGAAGAATTTCAAGACCTTTATAATGCTAACATATGGACTCACGCAGTGGATACATGGTTTAGTGGCATTCTAAATAGTTATATTTAGGAATACTTAATTTTGATGTACTCTTTCCCAAAGGTTGCTGAATTTTAGTTTTTGAGGTATCAAAGAGGAACATATTTACATGGTATTCTGCTGGCGATCAAGATATTAATGGTAACTTTGAACTTGGAGAGTAAATCGATGGCTAACTAAACTTCAGCACGCGTGAGGGTAGGAATAGGTTTGGTATTAAGATGGCATACCTAGCGACAAAAAAGTAGAGAGAGGAAATGCGGCTTAAGTATAGTGAGGTGCACAAGAGGGAAATAGAGAAGTAGCGTTCTATTGCAGAAAGTATGGCATTGAGGAGAGAGATGGTTCGTGAAGGATTTACAGCTCATGTAGAAGACATGGAGTGAGAGCATCAGGAACTCCCCCATCTTGGAAAGCATGATAGAGATCTCTTCTCAGCCTCACACAGAAGTGTGCCAACAGAAACTACTTGGGCCGCGGGCACGCATCTTAATCCCCCTGGTGACCTAGCCTTTGCGCTTGGTTTTTCAATATCTAGTACAAAAAGTAATAAGCAAGATAACTCGGGAAGTAGGAGAGCAGGAGTAAGTTAGGGATCAAGTACATCAATGGCAGGATAGATAGCTTCAATGTTATATGGAGGAGCATTCATAGGAACATCATCTACATAGAATGTGAGCATGCAGAATGTTAGATTTGCCTCTAGAAGTGGAGCTACCTCACAAACTATAGGGGTTCCATATATTACTACTGTCAGAGCAGGGGGAGGTAATCTACAGGTCCTACTCCAACTATAGGTGGAGTATTAGGAGGTATAGGTGGTTTTAGTTCCGGTGGATCTGGTGGTTCTGGAGGTAGAGGGAACTTTGGAGGTTCTAGATTAGGTGGTCAAGGTCCGCAGCAACCACAAAATATCTACATGGAGATGTCTTTTCATCTCCTGGAGTATATAGGTACAGAGGATGCTACTAAACATGTGCATATGTGTGAAATCTTGTGGTGCACTAAAGGGATTACAGCTGTTGAGTGAAAGGCAAGTCAATTTGCTACTACATTATAGCGGTGCATGTATAGGTGGTATAGGAAGTTTAACCCTGATCAAACTTGCATGGATTATGTAGCACTGAGGGATGATTTCTTGAAAGAGTTCCATATCCCTGAGTTTTAGTAGAAGAGTATAAGTGCACTCAAAGATATCAAACAAGGCACTATTAAGAGTGTGTGTGAGTATGATTCTCATTTTAAGACACTTCTATCTAATTTGTCTTATGATATCCATGTTAGCCAGCATGCATAGTGGTTTGTTGGATGATTGTTTACACCTCTTAGAAGGGCATTGTCACATAAGACATACACACATTTGCATGAAGCACTAGAATCAACTTTGTATGCTAAGTCAGTTAAGAGTATTGACATTGGTGTTAGTCCATTTCTAAAGGCATAGATTACAGCTATGGCAAAGCAATTAGAGAAGCTATCAGCGAATTCATCCCATGAAATGCACTCAGGAATTTGGTGTACATATTATGAATTGAAAGGTCACACCAAGGATAGTTTCCCTCAAAGAACTATACGTTCATTATTACTGGACTGTGAGATTTGTCATTTGAATCATGATGTGAGTCACTGTCCTTTGTTACAGCATGTAATAAGGAAGAATGTATCTTTCTTTTGCAAGATTTGTAGGTCCACGACCCATGATACTGAGGATTGTCAGTTGATTGGTCAGATCCAAGATGTCATAGACATTGGAGTATGACAAACAAGTATAAAAGATAATTCTAAGGGTAGGAACGAGCACCAGGATCGGGATCATAATCAAACATGTTATGATGGGAATGAGGGGTGTTTTGAAGGAGGTCGTGGAAGGGGACGTGGATATTGTGGTGGATATGGAGGATGAGGCCAAGGTGGAGGAAGAGGAGAGTTCCCTCATGGAACATGTTATATGTGTGGATCTCTTGACCACTACAGGCATGAATGTCCTTAGAATAATGCATGTTCTTTCTACGGGAAGAACCATAGCTATGAAGAGTTCCTACACTTATATGAGCATTTGAGTAAGCAACATAAGCAAGAAAACAAAGGTGTCAGGATGGTTAGAATCCAGTGTGCAGTAGGAGATTAGTAGATGCCCAAAATAACATAAGGACTTGAGGCATTGACAGTGAAGATTACTACACACGCTAAAGTTGTGTGCGCGAGAGAGGCATTGCATCAGAAGCCTACGATTACCAAGGAGGAGGTTTTGCATGTGAGGTACCTAGATCCTGTTCATCAGAAGGAAGTTTACCAAGATACCATGGAAGTGCTAAGGAATCTTCAGGGTGAGATACAGTACCTAGAGGAGAACAAGAAGGCATCGGAGACAGTCTAAACTAATATTGATGATTTACGGGAGGTATGCAAGATGTTGCACCAAGAGAAAATTATTCCACTCTTAGGAAATTGGTTAAAAGGGAACACTCCATGTGTAAGTCTTGAGACCGGATGATAGATACTACATGAAAATCTTCCCCTTATAACATTGACTATGATAAAGAAATTACTCTAAATTTTGTTGTGGATGGGTGGCTTTTGAGCAACATATTGATAGATACAGGTGCGGAGGTAAATGTGTTGACATTAGATGCATGGGTACAAATGGGGAGGCCTCCATTGCAGCCATCATCTAATGTGTTATTTATGGCAAAACGGACTAAGGTCACGCCCATAGGAGTTTTGAAAGATTCATATATCACTATATAAGGGGCCAAGTTTACTAGGGATTTTGAGGTATCAGCACTTAC
Source organism: Taxus chinensis (assembly GCA_019776745.2). Lineage (NCBI taxonomy): Eukaryota > Viridiplantae > Streptophyta > Pinopsida > Cupressales > Taxaceae > Taxus > Taxus chinensis. The sequence goes on from CM034149.1 coordinate 218,901,433, forward strand.
ACAAGCAGATAATTTTCCAGCCTTGCTTGGACACCCTTGGTGTTATACGAATAACGCTAACTTGAGATTCAATAAAGGGTGTGTTAGCTTTGAAAACAAGGAGGAGAGGGTTGTGGTACCTTTGACAGATGGAAATTCTATGCCATATGTTGAGCCTTTAAGTGAGGAGAATTTAAATAGAGTTTATGTATGTGCTATCCAGGACCCAAAGGTCAATGAACCATCGAAGTAAGGTGTCCTACAGTGGGAGGATTCTCATTCTATTAGTGATACTATGAGTATTGCTTGTGAAAATTAGGCTCATGGTACTTATGAATTAGTAGGGCATGAGGTGAAAAGCATGGTTACGCGTAAGCATGGAATTTGTTATGTTCAACGAATAGGCAGCACAGTACCTTGGTAGACAGGGGCAGAAGATCTCCCTTCATTTTTGAAGGTCATGGAAACACAGTGGATAGATCAAGTTAAGAGAAGGGATATGTTAGCATATACACTGTGTGGGACAACAGCGCGCTAGTGGTTAGTCCAAAGAGATAACCTTATACACTAGGAAGTGATTGGAATAGCTTTGTCTACTAGGTTTATAAGGAACAATGCACCTACGCAAATCTGCACTTATCATGGTGATCAACCTATTCAGCATCACATTCAGCAGTGTGATAGACTCTGGATAGTAGGACAGAAAGCATTACCACCTTCACTCTGGGTGCATAGATTATATTCCATGCTCCAAGGATGTGCACGTGCTTGGTATGTATATGTAGAAATACATAGAGAAACTAGGAATTGGAAAGATTTGACTGCAGGTATGATCCAGACATTTGACTACTTCTCGACTCACCCTCCTGTGGAAGAGGCATTAAAATTTGTCAAGTGCTTAACTATGGGAGATAGTGCAAAAGCTGAAGAGCATATTCAAGAATTATTCGGTGAGATAGATTTTGGAGAATATTTTGAAAAGGAAGAAGTAATAGACTCCAAACTACTTGAACGTGTTTACCTTGAGAAAGAGAAAGGAAAGATGGTCTACATTGTGGATGACGAGGAAGTTGAGAACCTGGATATTGAACATTCACACGGGGTGCACGAGGTCTTGGACAATGCAGAAAAGGATATGTGCACCTACCATGAACCCTTGAAGACAAAGAAGGTAAATATAGGTTTGGAGGCTGAGCCTAAGGAGGCCATAATTGGCAATTACTGGTCAAACTCGAAGGTAGCAAAAATCATCGAATTACTCAGGGATTATCAGGACTTATTCCCTAGAGGATATCATGAACTTAAGGGTGTCCATGAATCACTTGGGAAAATGAAGATTAAACATAAGGATGTTGCATGACCAGTTAAGAAGAGGCCTTACAGGATGAATCCTAATTTTCGTGAAAAGGTAAAGGAAGAAATTGACAAAATGTTGAAATCTGGAATTATCAAGCCCCTTGATGAGTTAGAATGGGTTAGCCCAATGGTGATCAGTATCAAGAATGACAGACAAATTAGGATATGTGTGGACTACAAGGAGCTAAATGACACATGTGTCAAAGATCCATTCCCTATGCCATTCACTGAGGAAATACTAGGAGTTGTAGGACGTGAAATATATTCTTTCACAGACAAATTTTTTGGTTATCATCAGGTTAGGATTGCTCAGGAGGATCAAGAAAAGAAAACATTTACTACTTAATGGGGCATTTTTTCCTATACTATGATGCCTTTCGGATTGAAAAATGTGTTTGTTGTATTCTCACAGATACTTGTTCAGGCATTCAAATATTTTATTCACAACTTATTATAGGTATACTTAGGTGATTGGATAGTATATGGGCTTGTGAAAGCTCATTGTGACAATCTGCGCTTAATTTTTGAACAATGCCGACAATTGAGTATCTCTTTGAAAATCAAGAATTGAATATTTTCTATGCCATTTGGGATACTGTTAGGGAATATAATCTATAAGGAAGGTTTACTAGTTGATCCATCTAAGGTTGTAGTCATTTTAGGCCTGGAAACGCCTACCAGTCAAAGTAAGGTGCATGGATTTTTTGGTCATACAGGATATTATAGAAAATTTATAAAAGGGTATGTTAGAATTGATGCACCCTTGGAAGAATTACTAAAGGGGAAAGGTACATTTTATTTGGGAGAACCGCAATAGTGTGCATTTGAGATATTAAAAGAGACTTACTACCGCACCCATTCTACATTTCCTTCATGGGATAAACCATTTCATGTGCATGTGAACACTTCTGGTATGGCCATTGGTGTTGTGTTAGCTTAACCTAGTGAAGGTATTATTAATCATCCAATTTGTTTTACTAGTAGGAAGCTGACTCCTACTGAACGGAATTATAAAACTATAGAGTGTGAAGCTTTTTCAATGATCTATACATTGTAAAAGTTTTGACGGTACTTGTTAGCAACACCATTTGTGTTTTATACAGATCACATGGCATTGAAGTACTTAGTAAACAAGCCAATCTTATAGGGTCACATATGCAAATGGGTGCTCCTATTTCAAGAATTTGACTTCACAATTGTGGTGAAGCCAGGGAAAATTAATTTTGTACCAGACCATTTATCTAGAATCAATTCAGGAGAGGATGCACAAATAATTGAAGAAACAATGATGGATGCACAGTTATACAGGTTACAACACACGCCCATGGAATTACAAGACATTGTTGTCTTTCTACGAATAGGTATGACACTAGAAGGAATGAAATCATTAGAAAAGAAGCATCTTGTTATATGCACAACACCATTTATGTTAATCAATGGGGACCTTTACAAGCTAGGAAGAGATGAAGTATTATGTTGGTTTGTGTTAGAGCATGAGCACAAGGATATCATGGAAGAAGCTCATGGTGGTATTGCAGGAGGCCATTATGCAGGTGATGTGAATGCCCGGAATATTTTAATTGTTGGATTATGGTGGGAGACACTATATAAAGACTGTAAAGACTATTGTAAGGTGTGTGATCATTGTCAGTGCCTCAGAAAACTAGGGCAAAGAGATGAGATGCCTTTGAGAACAATTAATAGTGTTGAACCATTTGATAAATGGACCATTGACTTTGTAGGACCTATTTCACTAGCCGCGTGTAGGACTGGATCACACTATATCATTACTTGCACATATTATCTTACACAGTGTGTAGAAGCAACACCTACGATAGACTGTACGGTAGCTACAACAACTAGATTTCTATGGGAGAATGTTCTTACATGATATGGATTTCCTTTAAGCTTGACAAGTGATAGAGGTACACACTTTTTCAATAAGACAATCATGATCCTATTAGATGAGTTTATGATTGCACACCATAAAATTACACCTTACAATCCTTAGGCAAATGGAACTACTAAGGCCTTCAACAAATTTTTGGGCCAGACTTTGACAAAAATATGTGATGTTGGAAGAAAGGATTGGGATGACAAAGTGTTAGCTGTTCTTTGGGCATACAGAACAACTTACAAGAGATTGAACAAAGCCACACTATTTCAGTTGGTGTTTGGCACATAATTTTTTCTTCCTATAGAATTTATGTTACCCTCTTTGCGCATTGCACATGCTAGAGGTCTAGCTGATGAACAGGCTTTAGAAGAACTTATTGACAAGATGATTCAATTGGATGAGCATCGAGCCATAGCACAATGGATTCAGAAGTAGGAAAAGGCCAGGTAGAAGGCATGGCATGACAGAAACATACGAGATAAGAAATTTTAGATTGACCAAAAGGTAATTCTTTATGACTCAAAGTTTTTTCACCATCCAAGCAAGCTCAAAGTACATTGGTTGGGGCTGTATGTTATCACTTTGATACTTGAATCAGGTGCATGTTAGTTAAAATCACTTAATGGAACATGGCTACCTGATTAATTTAACGGGAGTAGGTTGAAGCCCTACTATAAATAAGTCTTCTTGGTGTTTTTAATAAGGAAGTATTGTCATTTAGTTTAGGTTTTCAATTCTGTATTTCCTTAATGTATTACCTTCATTGTCATTATGCTTTGTCAATTTAGTTGTTGTTTTTGTAACAAGCACGCTTGCGGGCATGAAGCTAATTATTGTATGAAGAATGTTTATGTGCAGAGGACTGCACATAATTTTAGTGTGGGGTGGTTGTAGTGATCCAAGAGAAAGACAAAAAAAGACTATGGGAATTGAAAGATGAAAGGAATAAGCTACTATGGGTGTGCTTTAAGTCAAAAGAAGATTGCTTCTTAAAAGGTGACGAAGGATAGAGATGGATGAAGGAACGGTATAACACAAGGTAATCGGAGGCCATGATAGCTATCAAGAGAAGGTATAGTGACGAGGTACTCAGGCGCAGGATCTCACATTGAAGAGAAGTCTGTGACCAGTGGGTAGGAAGGTGTGTTAGAAGGTTATAACTGGGTGAAAAGATGTATCAAGCGGAATGAATGGATTTGGTCAATGAATAAAGGGATATTTGGTAGGTGAGGAGTAATAAATGCATAAAAATTTGAAAAAATTATATAAGGATGGGATATGGATTCATTTTTACTGTTACAACTAAGAGTATTTGAGAGAAGAGCCAAGTGTGAAGAGCTAAGTGATCGACTTAAGGTGCGAAGGGTGTGAAACCAAGAGTGACAACCAGATCTGTGCTATAAGAAGCTTGCATCCCCGGTGGTGAAGGGTTTGAGTGAAGTAGAGAGACAGGAAAGAGGTAGGTTACAAAATTTCCACCTAGGGTATAATTGACTCGAGCTAGGGTTTGATTCGTAGCATTGTAGAGTTAAAGAAGGGACATTTGTAGGGTAAAAATGGCACCGAATAAGGCATCAGTAGCAGTATTAAAAGGAAAGAAGAATGTAGTCATTGAGGAAGAGGAGATGGCACCCAAAAGCCATTTTTCAGAGATGCAATACCTAGAAGGAGTCATTCTCAGCCAAGAGTGGGATTCACCCATTAAAAAGAGTAAAGTGAGTGAATATAATCACAGGACATCGGAGAATAAGAAGGAGCTTGATTCCTTTCTCATGGCTAGAATAAACAAACACATGGTAGATGACATGCCAGTATGTGATGATGCAGGTGAATTTTAGAATTAGGGTATATCAGTTGTATGAGCTGCCATATTTCGGGAAGTATGATCCCTTATACCAGTGGCTCATGAACAGGGTACACGAAGACTCCTTCTACTTTGTAGGACATAGAGTTAGAATTTCATCGGCGCTGGTTTCATTAGTTACAGGTCTGAAGGCCATAGGAGAAGACATAAGAGGTGATCTTGCAGATAAAGCTATAATTTTACAGACCAAATAGGAGTTGGGATATGTGAAGGGTCCACGCGGAATGGACATAGATAAATTAAAGAATTGTCCAATTGTACAAGCTGTAGCACACCTTGTTACTAAGTTAAATGATCAGGAGAGGTGGTCACAGGTAAACACTATGTGGTTACATGTGGCGCGTAAGATGTCAAAGGGGACGATCTACAACATTGCAAGCTATATTGCAGAGCAGATAGTTGAAGAAGCACACATAGGGAGAAAGATCAGCTTTGGGGTTGTTCTACTATCACTGGTCTTCATGGATATTGGAGTATTAGATAGACCAAAGGAGAAAATATGAGAATACCCCATTGAGAACAAGTCCCTAGCTGAAAGATTCAGTAAGTACCTATGCAAAGGGACCATGACAAATGAAGTAAAACAAAGGGTGAAGAAGTGGTATGATAGGCTCCACACGGCATTTGGGGAAGAGTGGCGCATCCCAAAGGACCTACCAACAGTGGTAGGGAAACAAGTTTAGTTTTTTGTATACCAGCATTTCTACATCACACATTTTCCAATGAAGGATGGAGTCTAGAGCCCTTAATGCAAGCTACCTTACGCATTCACCACAAGGTATTTTCAGGAATCTGTTCATATATTTACAAACACGCACAGGTTGATCTTCAATGTAGCTAAGGTAGATTGTGACTACCATACATTGAGGAGGAAGTATGTATATCCTGGCAGAAGCACCTATACAGAGAGAATCATTTCAGAGGTTCTAAACATCAAACCAATAAGTTTGGTTGTAGTAGATGTGGGGCAGCCTTGGTGTATCTCCAACTCAAGCCAAAAATGGAGAATAAAAAATATGTGTAAGGTGAGTTCACACTTCCAGCACCATCGAAAGGAAATCATACAATCAATAATATCCTAGTGCCTAAGCCCACAGAGCAAATCGTAGTGCAGGATGAGGAGGAAGAGTGCGAAGATAGTGGTGGTTTAGAGCATATGGGTAGGAGACATCCTATAAGTTAGAGTGAAGCTGAGTGTGATGTTACACCACCTCATCCATAAGAGTGGGATGATGAGGACTTGAATGTGGTCCAAGGGAAGAATAGGTTTAAAAGGGTATTCAAGAGAATAAGGACCCAAGGTGCTACCCCAACCACTATGCACAAATCACCCTGACTCTCCCCACAAAAGGAAATGACCGCGCAAAGAAGGAGGAAGTTCAAGTTGAATGAGGAGGAAAAATATTCTAAGGAGAGCACGCCTACATCTCCTAAACTTCCAGAGCACACAGAAGAAAAAGGGGAGGCATCAAAGGAGAAGGAAGAGGAAGAGAAAAAACTAGAGGGAAACAATGGTAGAATATATTCATGACATGGAGACGCAAGTCCCAAATTTGGAGGCTCGATTTCCTAAGCAGCATAGGTCTAGAAGAGTAAGTGGGGAACATATCCCACTAGCCATGGGGTATGTAGAGGATGTAGGAAAAATTTTCCGCATCTGCTTCCAGAGCACAATGGCGCAGAAGGATCTATCTGGCTAGGAGTTGATGGATGAAGATATGGTGACCATGTGAACATGAAAGCAACTATCTTGGACGATGCATACCCACATGGATGAGCCTGAATTTGATGTGTGTGAAGAGTCATACATTTTGAGGAATCTGAATAAGGCACCTCAAGCTAGACACATACAATAAAGGCTACTGTCATTTTAGACGAGTAGGTCAGTAATGCACTGGTGAAAGTTTCTGTGGAGGTGGCTAGAAGAAACTTGGACAAATTTTCCACAATCATAGCATTGTGTGAAGAGCTAAAGACAAAGGACATACAGATAACATGCATAACACAGGAGAGGGATTTCATGTAGAAGAAGAATGAAGTATTCATAAGCATCGCAAAGGATATTGGGGACACTATAATCAAAGAAAGGCCACACTTGGAACCCAAGGTACCGCAGACATTTCCTTCAGCGATACACTATGTGGGAAAGTTGGTGGACTTGGTGCTCGAAGATGAAAATCTACATATGAAAGTGCTAGAATGATTAAATAAGGATGCCAAATAGGAGAAAGCATTGGTGATGAGAAAAATCACATCTTATGAAGGGTTGTTGCAGGCATTACAAGAAGTGTTGAAGAAAGTAGATCAGGCTTTAAACATATGCACAGCTCCAAAGGTGATCATCAACATTAAGGCCTTCGAAGAAAATAATGAGGTCCAGAAATCCATGAAATATGAAACATTAGGCTGCACAGAAAGGTTGTCAATGGTTAAACAAAAGCGTGAGGCCTTGGTAGCAACAGAAGAGCTGCACAAGACTTGGCTAAAAGAGCTTGGAAAGTTGATTGCGTAGAAGATGGACCTTTTGGAAGGGAGGATGACATCCATGTCTAGTGCTGTGTTAGTTCTACAAAATGAGAAAGGGGAAACTATGAGGGATGCGTTGGAATCCATTGTTGTAGAAATCCTAGAGAAATTGGAACAGGCACTCACTGAATGGTAGGTTTTGGAGGCTACAATAAAAAAGGAGTATCTAGAGTTGATACTACAAACTGATATAGAAGAGGTTGCCTAAATAACCTCATAAAAATTATCTATCCACATTCTTTCCTTCTTATTCTTTCCTTAAAAATTTTGGAGATGCTCATTGTCAAGACGACAATGAGATTAGTGTGGGGTAATGTTGATCAAAGAAAACTTGTCTAAAATCACACAAGGATCCCTTGTGGGATAGAAGGCCAAGATCAAAGACACGGAAGGACAGGAAGGACCTGCACGTGGAAGGCAAGTTCAGATTCCATGACTTAGCTAATTTTGGGCATAAGGATATATTTTTGGAAGATGGCATGTGGAGCACATCAATGATGCAGAGATGTGTGCACCATGCATTATCTATATTTAGAGAATCGGTTCAAAGTGTCTATGCATGGAGGTAAGCTAAGAATAGAATTGACACTTCAGTTGAACTACAAGAGAACTATAGATAGCACACTTGCATGTGTGGCTATAATTGTAAATGGCATGTGGCTAATAATAGCATACGGCCTATTTCTGGAGTAGTTAAGCAGTGAAGGGAAAGTCCCCACCCTATATATATGATGTTAGGTGCATAGTAGAGGAGGTATATAGATGATTTTGGTATGTATCACAGAGAGTGGTGTATATATGATTCTAGATGTATGAATGTGTGTATCAGATCCATACACACCTTGGTATAAATTGACAGTACTATAAGGAGATTTTATATTTATTAATAGATGGAATATATTGGCTGAACCTAAGTGTCATTCTATGTAATTGAGTAGTGCATGTTATTAATTCAACCATGATTATTGTTTAAGTTTGTTCTTTCATAGATCTGTGGGTAGCATGCATTGTAGAATGATGGATTAGTTATGAATCTATATGTTTCTTCCTTCATCATATTATCATCCATTTACAACAACCCTAAAGAGAGACTTGGTACCTTTGCGCGCTTCGGGTGAGCACCCATTTTAGGCTGAGTGATGTTCCAACACGACTAGGGTGTTATCTTGCAAATTCTAGGTTGCATCATCACTTCTTCAAAGCTCTCTAGTTCACCATTATCAGTCAATAATAAATAAAATAGAGAAGGTGTAAATATTTCTAGAAGTTTACTTACCCTTTGTCACCTTCTCACAGGATTTTGGGGTACTGGATAATCAATCTAGGCCTTCTGAACATTCCTATCCAAATCTGATAGAGATCGACATCAGTCACCTCTAACCAATGTTGGTTCTGCTAACTAATGCCAGTTTGGATCCTCTGTAATCGTCGGCAGTTCATCTGACCGATGTCGGTCAGGGACTAACCATTCACGGTTACTGTGTATTTCTATAGGTGTTTCTTTAAAACCTAAGAGTTCATTTTCATCATTAAAATTCTCAATTTTCTCATCCTTGGGTACCAAAATTTGATCCCTGTACATTCTCTTTTCATTCCATTCAATATCATGACTCCTAATAATTTTAGATTTCTCCAAATCCTAATAGCAGAAATTGAAATCACTAGATCCATAACCAATGAAAGTGCATCTCTTGGATTTTTCATCCAACTTTTTTCTATTTTCCCTATCAACATGCACAAAATATTTTGAACCAAAAGCTTTAAGAAAAGAAATATCTACCTCTTTTTCAGTCCAAGCTTCATCTGGTATTCCTCCATCTAGTGAACATGAAGGCCCACGGCTAATCAAATAAACTACTGTATAAACTACTTCTGCCCAAAACTGTAAGGTCAATCCAGAATGTATCCTCATACTTCTAGCACGTTCCATGATTGTCATGTTCATTCTTTCTAAAACACCATTCTCTTGTGGTGTTCTTGGAACCGTTCTTTCTCTACCTATCACATTCACTGAACAATAATCATTTAAAGCATTGCTATAATATTCACCACCATTGTTAGATCTAAGGAACTTTAACTTACAATTTGATTCATTCTCAACAAGGGCTTTCCATCTTTTACAAGTCTCAAAAACATTATATTTATGTTCAATACAATAAACCCATACCTTTCTTGTAGCATCATCAATGAAAGTAACATAATACTGGGATCATCCATGAGAAGCTACCTGAGTTGGTCCCCACACATCTGAGTGTACAAGCTCCAATTTCTGCTCCTTCTTAGTTACCCCAACTTTGAGAAATCTCACTCTCTTTTGCTTTCCAAAGATACAATGCTCACAAAAATCAAGATCTAAATCTTTCAAATCTGATAACTTACCCTTAGCCTTTAAGATTTGCATTCCTTTTTTACTCATATGACCCAACTAGTTATGCCATAGGCATGCATCTGAATCTCAAGTAGATAATGCAGAAAAGGAATCAGTAATACAGGTAGATAAATATAACGTTCCTACCTTCTTACCTCTTACCACAACAAAAGCACCCTTGGTGACTTTCCAAGAGTCTCCTGTAAAAGTAACCATGTAACCAAATTCACCTAATTACCTTGCAGAAATAAGATTCCTCTTGAGGCTTGGAACATGCCTCACATCTTTCAATACCCATGTATTTCCATTCTATAGTTTTAGATGAACTTCCCCTTTACCAGTAATACTGCAAGGTTCATCATCACCCAAATAAACAAGCCCAAAATTACCCTGGACATAATTTCTGAAATAACCCTTATTAGGGGTTGCATGGAAAGAAGCTCTTAAATCTTAAACCCATGATTCAATTCTACTATCTAAAAAAAGAATAAGAGCATCTTGCATTACTTCTGATGTAGCAAGATTTGCTTCTTCACCTTTATCTGGTTGTTGGTTCTCTTTATCCTTTGACCAACAATCTTTCTTTGCATGTCCTTTCTTTCCACATTTCCAACAAGTAATTACCTTACTTCTGGATTTAGATCTTTTATCCCTTGACTTTGATTTCCCATTACTCTTACTCTTGAATCTCTCCTTCTACTTGCCCCTGCTTTCTATATTCAACGCATTTATAGATGATGACTCCTTTGTACTCTTCCTAGAAATTTCTTCATTCAAGATTATACTAACCACATCATCAAACTTCAAAATATTATTAGCAGATGTTGTATTACTAATAACCATTACCAAGTTGTCCCAACTATCAGGCAAAGAACATAAGAATAAAAGTGATTTTACTTCATCATCAAACGGTATTACAATCGATTTTAACTGATTTACAATAAATCAGAAATCATTCAAATGACTAGAGGTAGATTCACCTTCATGCATATTAGAACTAAATAGTTTCTTCATCAAATAAATTTTATTCGAAGCATTAGGTTTTTCATATAAATTAGTAATAGATTTCATTAACTCAACCGTAGAAACTGCTACTATAATATTGGAATCCATAGATGCTTCTAGACTCAATCTTATAGATCCCAAAGCCTTTTTGTGAAGAATCTTCCATTCTTCATTAGTCGTCTTCGTAGGTCTAGACTTCTCATCCAAAGGTAACTACAAATCTCTTTGATATAGATAATCCTCAATCTACATCTTCCATAATTGATAATTTCAGCCATCAAATTTCTCTCCCTTGTATTTATTTTCTTCTACCATTAGTTTAGCTCCCACTCAATCTGAAAACCCTCTGTGAGTAAATTTGTCAACACACAAAACCCTCAAACAAAGCTTTGATACCAGTTGTTGGGGTTAGCACACTAGTTATACAGACAATATATCAGATCTAAGCATACATGTAAATAAAAGTGGATATTCTACCAGAAGAAATATACAAAACAAGAGACATAAATAAACACTAAATTTAACTTAGTTCACCCAGTGTGGGCTCTGCCCACCAAGAAACGAGCCAATCTATTATCCAAAGCTTTGACAAGATATACAATGAATATTTACAATCTTCCACACCTCTCAGATGTTCAGTACTTTCTTTCTATCAAGCTTTTGCTTCATCACCAAGAATTCTCTCTCACCAACCTTTTTGGGGTTCTTTCTAATTCTTGTTAATTCTCTTACTTCTAAACCCTAGCTTTTATGCTTATATAGTCATTTATAGACTTATGGAACTTAGCCATGCAATTACAATAAATAGAAATACTTTAATGCTAAAAATAGATATAATTCCTGAGAGTTAATTAAAACATCCTCGCATGGGTAACTGACGCCGGTTAGACCTAACCGTTTCCGATTCCTTACTTACTTGACTGAAGTCGGTCATACCTAACTGATGCCAGTCCTGGGTGACTGATGTCAGTTCCCCCTTAAACGATGCCGGTTACTGTATTTTCCAGCAAGTTTCCATTGCATGCTAAATTGAAGTAATTGAGCTCCACAACTCAACATGTCTTACTAAAGAAGGGCATTGTCCCTATATTTTTTTGACAAGCACTCCAACCCTATCATATGCCTTTTTAGTTCTACCCTGTTCACCCTGCAACCCCTTACGCAATCAATCTATCTCTCATTCTCATGCTTTTCATCCACAAGGGTGCATACTGTGGCGCTTAAATCTAAATTCCTTCTTACCACTTCTGAGGCCATCTTGTTCAAGGCATTACATACTCACTCATCTGTCAATTGATTGAGGTCTATGGCTTTATACGTCTATCTGGGATTTTTTTCAAGATCATCATTTCAATCACATGATCATTAACTTCAAACTCTTACTCTTATAACTATGAATGTAGATTCCAAATTAATATTTTCCTTGTTTGATACACTCCTCTGTGAGGGTCCAATAGCTCCCATGTATGCAACTTATCAGTAGCCAAAGTACTCTAGAAGTGCACATGCAATACTTTTTTTGGATCATCTTCAAAATCCATGTGCGGTGACCTTGGATTCCACCGCTTCCTCTGCGCCTTCATCTTTATTATTTTCTTCTTTGGTGTAGGGGTGCTTGTTCCTATCCCCAATCCTTTATCCTCCTTGATGACATAGGTGTCACTATCCTCTTTCTCTCCTTTCTCCATAGGCCGCACTGGTTTATTATCCTTCACCATGCTTCTCTTCTCTTCTTCTTTTGCCATATGCTTTCTTCTTTTCACAAACCTCCTCTACAACCTTCTCATGTGCACACTTATGTTGCTTCTCTAGATCCTACTCTAATTCCTCCCTCAGAGTGGTGTAATATGTCTCTTCAGACCAAGTTTCTATCTCTAAGCTCTAGACTACATGGAACTATGTGTGTTTTTCCTTTTCTTGCGTAGTGTTGCCTTACCGAGAGGTCTCCACACCCCCATTGTAGCTTCTGCAATACTAAAGCTTCCTTTTGCGGGAATTTTTAATCTTCCCTTCTTCCTCTTCTTCTTCCTCATGCACCTCCTCCCCATGAAATACCTTAATAGGTGGTACTGGTGATCCCCTCAATTATAGAAAAGTGGATTCTGTGACTTCTACTTTAACTCTTCCTTGAGTCTTGGGATGAAACTAAATGAATACTCTATTAAGATGCCCCTTAATCGTCACATTTATCTACGGGTGTAGATCCAAAAATTTTGACTCAAGGAACTCCAAGTACGTAGGCCTAGATTCATATCTATATATGATGCGTAAGGTGTACATGTCAGAATCTACCTTGTCTACGTCATAATTAAATTTCTATGATTCCTTCAACATATTGACAGAGCACTTCAAATACTTAGTTATAAATGAAAATGGGAGTTTGCACCATGGTCCCATTTCTCCACTTGTCATCCTAAACCTTGTGAGACTAAATTTTTGCATTACTACAAACTTCGCTTGGTCTCCAACCGGTGTAGGAATATCATGCGGTATGTGTTACTCGTTCTCAAAGGCTCTGCATAGTCTATCATACCATTTATTGATTCTCACCTTATAAATATTAAAAATACTGCCATCACAGGTATATCCTGCAAATTGTATTTTTGGGGATGGATCTACTGGTGGGTAAACCCACTCATTCCCATCAAGCCCATCTAAAATGCCTACCTCCCAAAATATGATCAAAAGAAGTATGTAGCCCCAAGTAATCTTTTCTCCTTCCTCATTTTGCTTCCTCGCTTCCTCTATGATGTTGTCTGTAACATACTGGGTGAAATTTTAATGTGACTTCTTTGCAATCCTGTAGGCCACATACATGAACCTCTTGTTTATGTCAGTCTAGCACTCTGATGCACCCAATTTATAGCTCATGAGTTGGGAAGAGACCCTAAGTGTCATATCATTCAAATCCACAATGGTGTGTCTCCTACCTCCCTTCTCATATCACAAGTTCTCTGTCAACTCCTCAATTTTGGTTGTAGCACACAAATCTAGGGACACATCTTCCCCTATACACCTTAGCCTTATGACTCACTCAATTACTTGGCCCATCAGACACATCCTTCTTCCTGCAAAGTAGAATAATTCTTCATGTACCTGTGACATCAACCACTAAAACAAATGTGTGGGTTTTGTAAAGAACATAAGCTCACATAACTGCAATACACCAATTTTTTCTAGCTCCCTTTGTATTGAGTTGTCAACTCAAGGGTTTCCAACCTCATCTTCCCCCAAGAGCACCTTCACTAAGTCTTCCCTCATCTTATTCTTTTTTTCCTTCGTGTAGTGGTTAAACTCACTAATTTTATAGCAAGTGAGTTTTGAATTCCACAATTCCACCCGCAAAACACCAGGAGGGTACTACATTTCAGAATATATTTCTTATAAGGGCTCCTCCACCACAACCTCAGGCTTCTTCGTTCATAATTTCTTGGGTTTCATTTTTCTTCTCTCCATGTGCCCTAGGTGTTATGTACTTTACTTATTCTCTACCCAATCCCCAAAAATTTCAACCGCTTTGATTTCCTACAACCCTTCACTTCCCTACCGCTATGTCTAACTCGCCTCATTGCAAGGATCTTCGTATAGCTCTCAAGCACCTCTAGTTTGCAATCACTATGGATCACTTCAAATCTCTTCGTTGCTCTTCAATTTTCTTGGTAGCACTTTGATTTCTTTGAAAGAAAGGTAGCCAAATGACTACCCTAAACCCCTTATTTATAATTTTATTTTTCTTCTGTGACCCTTCAACGGTTCAATTTGTACTTCCGACCCATGATTTTAAGTTAATTTTTCCATAAAGTCCCTTTTTCCTTTTTGACAATTATCTCGACTACACCTCGCACACTACAATCATAACCTTCTGGTGTGCTAATACTACATATCTACCTCAAACCTCCTCCGTGCACCTCCATGCACCAAAGTACAAAACCTCTACACCATCTCCCAAGTATTTTCCCAATCTTCTGCCTACCTTTGGTTACACTGTGTGATCACTTTCCCAACGTGATCTTCAATCATTTCAACCATTCTCAGAACACCCTTACATAGCACATATAACATTGTTTCTTTTTCCATTCCAATATCCCAAAATAATCCTTCAACCAACCCACCTATAATAAGAGGGTGCCAACCATGTTCATCTCGACCCTTCAATCCACCCCACACTAAAAGTATGTGTAGTCCTCTGCGCATGAAATCACTCAAATATTAATCAACTTCAGGTGCGCAATCACACTTATTACAAAAAAACAATGAACTAAATTGACAAAGCATAGCAATGATGAAAGGAAACACATATAAATAAAAATGCACTAAAAGGAAATCTAAGCTAATTGGAAAATTTTCCTTGTTACAAACACCAAGAGGACTTATTTTTAGTAGGGCTTCAGCCTACTCCCGTTAAAGTAACTAGGAAACCATGTCCCATCTAGTGCCACCTGAATCAAGTATGTAAGTCAGAATAAATAGTCTCAACCAATACACCTTCAATTTCTCGAGATGGAACAAAAAATTTAAATCAGACAAAAGAACCATATGTCCAACTTTAATCTTCTTATCCTTAATATGCCTATCATGCCATTCCTTATGCCTGGCCTTTTTTGTCTTCTGACTGTACTGAGAAATTGTGCGTCATTCATCCAACTATATTATTTTATATATACACTCTTCAAGTGCTTGCTCATCATCCAATATTCCTACGAGCATAATACGCAAGGAGGGTAACATGAATTCTACAGGAAAAACAATCTCTGTTCCAAACACCAATTGAAAAGGTGTGGCTTTGTTCAATATTTTGTAAGTTATTATGTATGCCCAAATTATAACAGATACTTTGTCATCCAAATCCTTCTTTCTAACATCACAAATCTTTGTCAATGTATGTCCCAATATATCATTGAAAGCATTAGCATTCCATTTGTCTTGTGGATGATAGGGGGTTATATTGTGACGTGCCACCATAAACTTGACTAATAATATCTTGATAATCTCATTCAAAAAGTGTGTGCCCCTATCACATGTCAGACTCAACAAACATCCATATCTACTGATAATTTTCTCCTACAATAACCTTGTTGATGTAGTTGTCATGCAATCTTTTGTAGGCACTGCTTCCACCCACCTTGTAAGATAATCAGTGCATGTTATAATGTAGCGTGATCCAATCATGCGCATGAGTGGGGAAATAGGACCCAAAAAGTCAATTACCCATTTTTCAAAAGGTTTTACACTCATAATATGCCTCAAATTCATTTCATCTCTATGCCCATGCTTCCCAAGGCATTGGCAATGATCACACGCCTTGGCATATTATTTACAATCCTTGTATATTTTTTACCACCATAAGCCAGCCAATAAAATATTGCATGCAGTAGCATCTCCTGCATAATGTCCACATGTAATTCCCCCATGAGATTCCTCCATTATATCTTCACTTTCATGCTCAAGTACACATCGGTGGTAAAACCTCATCCCGGCCTAACTTGTATAAGTCTCCATTGATCAACATATATGGAGCGGTATAACAAAGTTGTCTCTTTTCTAAGCTCTTCATCCCTTCAGGTTCCACACTAGTATGTAAAAATACAACAATGTATTCTAAGTGAGAGGGCACATAGTTCAATCTGAATTGTTTTACATCCAACATTGTATCCTCACCTGAGTTAATCCTTGATAAATGATCTAGTCCAGAATTATTTTTTCCAACTTTACCACTACTATAAAATAAAATTCTTGAAACAACATAATCCAATGGCATATGTTCCCCTGTAGAATGGGATTATTTACCAATTACTTCAATGTCATGTGATCTGTATAAAATATGAAAGGATTTGTGAGAAAGTATTGCCTAAACTTATGTAGCGCATAAATCATAGATAATGCTTCACACTCTATATTTTTGTAATTATGTTCATCTGGGGTCAACTTCCTACTTGCAAAACAAATATGATGATCAACAATAACTTCACCAGGCTAGGCTAACACTTCTCTAATGCCCATGCTAGAACTATCCACATGTACATGAAATGACTTATCCCAAGAAGAAAAGTGCAAAATGGGTACAGAAGTGAGCCTTTCCTTCAATGTATCAAACTTTTTCTACTGCACTTTATTCCAATGAAAATTATCTTTTACTCATTAATAACTCCTCTAAGGGTGCGACGATCCTAGCATATCCCTTAATGAACTTTCTGTAATACCCTGTATGTCCTAAGAATATGATCCTCATTTTGATTAGTAGGATCCTCCAAGCCTATAATAACTACAATATTAGTAGGAGCTACCAATAGTCCTTCCTTGCAAATGATGTGTCCCAAAAAGTGTAGCAAAGATACACTTCTTGATATTCGAGGAGATTTTAAACTTCCTACAACACTCAAACATGAGCCTCAAACTGTCACAATGATATTTTACCATCCCATATATAGTCCAATCATCTAGATAAACATGTTAAAACTTGTGTATAACATCTTCAAAAGCCTGTACCACAATGCGTGAAAAGACTACAGGTGCATTCTTCAACCCAAAGGGAATAACTGTATATGCAAAAATTCCCTATTCAGTAGTGAAAGTTATATTTTTTTGGTCTTCTTTTGCGATGCATACTTGATGATAACCATAGAATCCATCAGTAAAGGAGTAGATCTCACACCCTGCAACACATTCCAAGATCTCATGAGTAAAAGGTGTGGGAAAAGGATCTATGACACAAGAAGCATTCAACTCTCTGTTGTCCACACAGATCCTTATCCTTCCATATTTCTTTATGTTTATCACCATAAGACTCACCCACTCTAATTCCTCAATGGGATTAATGATTCCATATATCAACATCTTATCAATCTCTTCCTTTACCTTGATATACAAATTAGGATTCATCCAATAAGGCCTCTTCCTAACTGGGGCACACACCTTCTTTTAACTTGATCCTCATCTCATCCAAATAGGGTTGCACTCCTTTTAAATCATGGTATCTGCATGTGAAAATAAATCTTATAAGTCACACAATAGCTCAATAATATTAGAAACCTCCTATTCAGACCAATAATCACCAATAATGGCCTCCTTAGGTTCTTCAATTCTCCCAATGTTAACGTTATTTGTTCTCATAGGCTCATGATAAGGGCATGCCTTCTCATCAGCTCTATCCAAGACTTCATGCGTACCTATCAGTGTGATCAACATCCATATTCTATACTTCTTCGCCATCAATTATATAGACCAACTTACCCTTCTATTTTTCTAACAAAGCGCACCCCAACTGCTCCTCATCTGTTTCTGGTTCTTTAAAGTGCACCTCTAAATCTGACTCTATAAACATATCTAATGAGGATTTCCTCATATTTTACACTATCCCCCATCATAAAACACTTGATAATATGCAGTTCTTCATTGTCTAGAGGTTTAGTAGAAATATAATCAAAAGTGTGGATCATACATGAGGTCATCTCCTTCCAATCAACTGTGACTCTTGTTAATTCTGCATGAACATACCATGCATACGCGTAACCACTTAGGGTGACATAGAAATTATTTACCCAGAGTGATGGTGAAAAATTCCTCCTACCCCTCTGTCAAGAGTCTCTCACATTTATGAATGTGGTGCAAATTAGAATCCTTCCCATGGAATTCACATATCTTAGAGGGTGCATTGTTCTTAAGAAACCTATTTATAGTAGAGAGAGATTCTCACTTCTCATAACTACAAAAGGTTTTCTCTGTGTGTAGTCCACCAACACATTGTTGTACTGTGTAAGGTATAAACTATTTTATTTATCCTTTCCACTTGGTATTTCTACTGAGCTTCCATGGCGTTTAGAAACACATCTATATTTCCTTCACCAGTATATTGAGGTATCTAGTTAATGCCTAAATACCTAACCATGCCTGACCTAATGACGCGAGTAACTGTGTTCTTAATTCTATTCCCTAGCATTTCATACGTTCCATGTGCCCAATTGTCACATGAAATAATTATAGTATAATTCATAGAATGATCATCATCCCATTGAATAACACCTTCCTTAGATGGCTCGAGAAACTTAGTATCTCTAATTTTTCACGTGTATATCCTATTCAAATCCTCTTCACTCAAGGGTTCCACATAGGGTGTAACCTTCCCATATATCAAAAGAATAATCACGTTCTCCTCCTTGTTCTCAAAACTGATATATCTTTTGTTAAAGTGCAGGTCAACATTATTCACATAGCACCAAGGGTGCCTAAGAAATGTTGGAAAATTGTCTTGCTTCTACAAGTGCTAAGACCTCAAAGTCCCTAGTAAACTTAGCCCCTTGTATAGTAATATTATCATTCCTTCAAAACTCCAATGGGCATGGATTTGGTCCTGTTTTCCATAAAAAACACATTTTAAGATGGTTGTAATGGTGGTCTCCCCATCTGATTCCACGCATCCAAAGTGAGTACATTTACTTTCGTGCCTATATCAATCAATATATTACTCAATAGCCATCCATCAACAACTGCATTCAACGTGATCTCTTTATCATACTCAAGAATATGAGGAGGCAAGTTCACATGCAATATTTGTCTCTCAAACTCAACTCCAGCATGCGGTACCTTCTCCTGCAACCATTCCCCTAACAAAGAAATGATATTTTCATAGCACAACATCTTACAGACCTCCTTTAAGTCATCAAAATCCTTTTGAGGAATCTCAACTACCTTAAACTTCTCTAGCTTAAGTGATTGCTCCTTTAACCATTGAATCTCACCCTATACATTTCTAATAACCTTCATATTCTCTTGATACATCTCCTTCTAATGACCAGGATCTAGATACTTTACTTTTAATACTTCATGTTTTGTAATAACAAGATTTTTCTTTGGAGTCTCATGAGAGTGCGCAGCCTCAACGAGTGTAGTCACTAAAACAAGTATGACTTCAGGATCATGCACTAACTTCCACATACACTGATATTCTATAATGTGTTGGACCTTTATCATCCCTATGCCTTTATCTTCCTTGTGTTTCTTACTCATATGCTCATAAAAATCTGGGAACTCTTCAAACTTGTGATTTTTTCTACACCATGAGAAAATAATGTTCTAAGGGCAATCACATCTATAATGATTAAGTGATCCACAAGTATAACAGGTTCCATGAGGAAAGTCACTTCTTCCATTGTTGCGAACTCAGCCTCTATATCCTCCATGGTAACCTCAACCTCTGACACCTCCATCAGAGTGCCCTTCATTATGACTATGATTCTCATCCTAGTCCTTAGAATTGTTTGCAACACTGTTCTGGTTCACACCAGTATCAATAATATCATGAATATGATAAATCAATCTACTATTCTCTATATCATGGGTATGGGATTTACAAATCTTATAGTAACGAGACACATTCTTTCGAATCACATGTTGTAGCAAAGGGAATCTATTTGAATCATGTTCCAAGTGATAGATCTCACAATCCTGTAACATGGCATGCATCGATTTACAAGGGTAGTTATCCTTATTATGTCCTTCAACCTCACAATCTGTACACCAAATCCCAATGTGCATCTCATGAGTTGAATTGGTTGATAACTTCTCCAACTGCTTCGACATGGCTGTAATTTGTGCTTCCAAGAATGGGCTTACTCTAGTATTTACGCTTCCAACTTCCTTCAGTGCACAAAGCTCCTTCCAAAGCCTCACACGGATCTATGAATGTCTTATGAGAAATCCCCCTTCTAAAAGGTGTGATAAATCCCCCAAGAAACCACTAAGCATGTTGGCTAGGGTGAATATCATAAAACAACTTAGATAACAAAGTTTTAAAGCGTGCATCATACTCCCTTACACTCTCAACCATGCTTTGCTTAATGTCCTTCACCACACGTTGATTTTTCTTATTCAAACTTAGGTATATGGAACTCAACTCATAAATCATCATGTAGTGTATTGTAGTATACACAAGTCTAGTTCAGATCATACTTACTATACCAGCTATGCACATGCCCTTGCAAATTTGTAGCAAACTAAATTTCCTTACGCTCTGGAGTTATAATTCCCTTAGCATGCCATAGTATCTCACACTTGTGTACATGTTCTATGGTATCCTCAATGCCTCTATATTGTGTTAAGTAAAGAAACATCTCATAATAAACTTGTTAGGGTTGGTGTGGACCGTGCCCACCAGATCTAGAACCTGTATTACCTCTAATATTCCCTTCACCTACAGAACCACCAAATCCACTAGATCCCAAACCTCCTGATCCTCCCCCTATAGCGGGAAATGTACCAGAGGATGAGCTACTCTATGTTATAAATTTGTACTAAATTGAACTCCCACGGTCTGTGAAGTTGTTTTACTTCTAGATGTGTGTCCAAGATTCTATGTGCCCACACTCTGTCCTAATGATGCACAGAAAGTATGCCTCTAATCAGTCCTCCAAGAAATAAATATGTTTCACCTTGTTGCCATAGATGGGTTGCTTATTGTACTTTTGTATCCAAAGGAAAATGATATCTACCTGTTGTTACTCTATCACCACTACTACCCTAATTCTCAATGACTATTTCAGAAACTGGAACATGTGGTGTAAGGGAAAGCTCTCCAAGTGGGATCAGATGCATGCATATGGCCCTTACTCTTTCTTCTTCTGATGCGCTCTCATCAGAAGCCGAGGTGTATTCTCTTTTGCACTTTCCTAAATGGGGGATTACTGGATGCTCAAGGTTCCACACCCTCCACGTGAACCTTGAATCCTTTGCGTATCACCTGTATCCACAACTATATCTGCTCATCAAATTCATGCTTCTTCACTAATTCCCTCTCACGTGCTTCATTATACTTGAGTCAGTTTTCTTCTCTTTCCTTCTCTGTCTGTAGGATCTTCCATATTTCACCACACCTACTCCTACCCTCGTGTGTGGTAGAGATTTACCTAGTCATGTGTCATTCTTCCAAATCTTAAGTTATCATTAAGATCTTAATAGCTAAAGGGATAGCGTGCAGATAAGATCCTTTGTGTTCACGTAAGAACTAGAACTCAGCAACCTCTAGATAATAATAATTCAAAACAACGTACTCCAGCGTGTAAATATGCAAAAAACCCCTCCACCAATGATCTACAACATGTGTCCAAGCTAAATCAGCATTATGCAGAGCCTGGGAATCCTCCTGTGTCCACACCATTATTATATACCTCCAATTTATCTTCGATGTATATGCTACCAGTTAATCATACAACTCTATAGAAAAACAATAAAAGAACGTCTCATAGAGCTCATGATACAAATTTTCTTCAACCCATAGGCGTGCATGAAACTCAGGTCCAGTATTGTATCTATAAGTAAATTCTTCCTCTAAATTTTCTACCCAGCTCTCAATGTTTTCCAAAGTCGACCAGTACATTTTCATCATGCACATCCAACTCGAAAAGAGGTTTCGAAAACAAAACCAAAATGTAGTATTTTATTTCACCAAACATCCCAAGGCACGTTGGCACATCACTTAGGTAGACTTGAGCACTCACCTAAAGCACACAAAGGTACCAAGTCCCTCTTTTATAGCAGCTTTGTCAGGGTATTATCATGAGAAGACATGTATTCCATATCCATAATAACCATTCAAAAGTAAATGATAACATGAACTAGATCTAGAGCACAACCATAGGCAAGAATTACTAAACAAGAATCAAGATCAGATTTACCATACAAGATCCAGTCACAGATATGTCAACAACCAATATCCAACAAAAAATATTCATTATATTAATAATTGTAAACCACATAAGTTGAATACATACGTAAGTGTAGTCATCATAAGTCATGTGTGCTCATAACCAACAACATAACCTTACAAACATTCACAGGATATTGAAACCATGAAAATCAATACATATTTGTAGGGATGGGGACTTTCCCTTCACCGCCTATGCATCCTCCAAAAATAGTCTGCATGCTAGAAATAGCCATGCATGTGTTACAAGCCAACTTAAAGGGCATGCAAGCTCGCTAATAATAGATTATCTTCTAATATGAACTGTAGATCTAATCCCAATAGTAGCCTAAGCCTTACATGACATTATAACTTCCTTTGCACTTGAGATCTATCCCAGAAATAGACTTTACTATAACTATAAGTCTTCATGCTCTATTCATATTCTCAAAACCTTACTTGGCTGCTACTCCAATGCTTTATCTTTCCAATCCCACTTGTGGCCCAAAATGCAACTAAGTATGGAATGTATTTGGCCCAGGAGTGAGCCTTCGCTTATTATCTATTCTACTCCCATGTGTTCCTTCGTTCCTAACTTCCACACATCAAAACCATTTTTTCACTTATACTTAGTATCTTTTAGGGGTCCAACAACTCCCGCAACAGCGATCCCCTCCGATTCTCCTTTTACAGTGGGTTTAGTCTCACATTGGGATGAAAAAGGTAAGGGGAAGGGTTTAAAATATTTCCCACGTAGTTTTGGTGGTTTGATTGCAATCACACCACCCCTTTTTTTTTAATTCCCACATAGGCACAACTCGTAGAGAGCTCAGTGCACGACTCGACCACGGTTGCTTTGATAGTTATATAATGCAACTCGGCCACAGTATTTGAATAGCTCGGTTGGTGATATATGTTTGGTTATATGGTTTGCATTGATAATAGATAAACATTGGCATTCAATATATAATATAAATGTGGCTTAGTTTGGTTTGTAATATGAAATATGGCTCGGTAAAAAAAACTTGCCAAGTTGGTTAGCAAACTCGGCCAAGTTGACAAAACAATCTTACTTAAAAGGAGCAAGAGATCCAAAAATTTATATATATAGCCTTTTTTTTTGGAAATTGTATATATAAAAAATTTGTTTATTTGTTTGAAAATATAGATATATTATAAAAATAATTTTTTGTAAAAATAGTAAAATTATATTTGTTTTAATCTAAAAATTATATGATACAAAAACATTTTTTTTGTCGTCATTTTGTTACAAAACTAAAAAAACACTTTCTTTTCAATTTAATTTTTCGATATCATTTTAACATATTCGTGTATAGATTATTCAATTAACATGACCTTTTTTTGGCATAAATTAATTGTGTTCAATTACAAGGATTAAAATACGACAGGGGGAATTTCTATAAAACTCTTATTTTAATCCTTATTTGATAAATTATTTTTGAACGCAAAAATGGGGTCTAATCAATTTTCAATTGATAAATCTCAAATGTTGAATGGAAACAACTACAACATTTGGAAGATTCAATTGAAATCACAATTCATGGCTCGTAAATTATGGGCAGTTGTGAATAGAACTGAGAGATCTCCTACTAGGAGACATGCAACTATTGATAATGTCATCACGTATCAATAGAAAGTACAAGAGGCGATGTCCATTATCTTGCGAAGCGTACAAGATGATTTTCTGGTTCACATTGGGAATCAAGAGAGTCTGAGTGAGGCTTGGGCTCAATTAGAATCGATGTACGAAGGTACGCGTTTGTAAAAAAATATTAAATTAATTTTAGATCTTATGACAACTCCCATGAAGGGAGATGAAAAAGTGATAAATTATTTAGCAAAAATAAAAAATATTAAGTCACAATTAGATGGACTTGGCAGTAATTTGATTTAAGATAAATTGCTTTATTTCATTATGTAGTTGAATATTCATGAGAAATTTAGAAATTTCATTTCAATTTTGAATTCTAAATATCAATCAGAACAAGACATTCCATATTTACAAACCCTTAGTGCTCTCCTAGTTCAGGAAGAGTAGGTTATGACTAATTTTGATTCAAAATAAAATGCCACACGTGCTCTTCTTGCTCAAAAATCAAAAGGTAAAAATTCTAGGAGTAACAAGAATCAAAAATCAGATTTTAAAACTTCTAATAAAAACAAGAAACCAGGAACCTTAAAAGTTAGTTTTGATGGTATATTTCATAATTGTGGGAAATTTGGACATAAGAAAGAGGATTGTAAATTTAAAAACAAGTCAAATTTCAAAAATTAGAATAAATCAAGATAATGCTAAAAATAATGAGAATAATCATAATGCTAATATAATAGCTTTATAAACTATTACTTCTAAATGAAAAGTATATTTTCTATTTTTTTGTTGGAAAAAGGAGTTGTTTTTTCTTTCTTTCATAATTAACTCAGGTGAGTTAAAAAATAAACTAGAAATAGCTACAACTAAAACATACACAAAATGGATTATATGTGTTTTTAAAAAAAATTTGCTTCGTTTTTTTATAGTTATTTAGAAATAGGATTGTGTTCATTTTTTTCATAAAAAGGTTGGTCATTCATAACATGCATAATCTTAAAATTTACCACCTATGGAATGTACTGAAGGGTGCTTACATGTCATATTTTGAACAAAAATCCATGAGAAGTATCCACAGCTAGTGGATTATATTTTAAGTGAATATTGTGATTATTCTTGAATGATTTGATTATTTGTTTAGATATGTTATCTATCAAGTCTTGTCTTATTTGTAAAAGGCTTAGAATAAGATAATAAAGATATATATGTTTTTTAAAAATATTTCTTAGTATGTGAAACTAAAATATTATTATTTAAATATCAAATGACACTTGGGAACGCCCTTGCGTTCGTATTGGAGAAGTCCAATACTGATTGCATCTAATACATATTTTACAAGAATAATATGTTGAATTTTTTTCAACATATTTTTAACATGGTTAGTTGTTAAGTATATTATTATGTTAGTTGCTATACAACTAGTGTTTAACTTTTACAGATGGTTAAAAGTTAAATCGATAATTATTTATATTTATATTCTTATTAGGATGTCTATATGGATATTGTGACTCTAACCATGCTAATGTTGTGTTAGATATAAAATATACTGGATATGTGTTCAATTTTTTTGTTGCGGGAACCATTAATTGGAACAAAAAAAACAACCAAAAGTCTCCATTTCTTCTACTAAGGTAGAGAAGTACAATGGAAGTAGCAAAGAAGCCATGTGGCTAAAGTAGATATTAGAAGAGATACACATGGAAGATGAAGGAAGCATTCCTCTTCTATGTGGTGGTTAGATTTGTATTACTCTTGCTAAAAAATCTAGTTCAACATCATAGAATGAAGCATATTGAATTTCATATGTATGTTATTCAAGCTAATGTTCTCTGTGGTGATAGAGATCTCCAATTCTGGAGATCAAGATTGCATTTATATTTACAAGCCACTGTGTGCTATAAAATACTACAAGTGTGTGCAGTGTTTGGCCTTTCATATTTTCCATTGAGGAGGAGTATGCATGCAATGTCACCTCCTACTGGTTGGCCAGTTATTGACTCCTTCTCCTCTATACTTCTATTTTTTGTTTAAAAAGCATTGTAAAAGATCTTGTATGATCTAAAGTAAATGATAGAGTTTACAAAAAATACAGTCCAGTGTGCATCTATTTGTAAAGGAGGTCATTGTGTTATAAAAGGCTCCTAGAGATGTTGTATAAGAATATTTCCATGAGAAACAGTGAGATTTAGTCTCACAAATACATGTGCTAGCCTAAACCTTTAGGGCTTATGGATTTGTAAATCTTGTTGTACAAACAGGTAATGTTGGCATATGGATCCCCACTTAATATTAAGGGGGAGTGTTAGAACTATAATATTAAGTGTATCATAATATATAGTTTATATTTAAATAAAATAGAATAAACTATATTCTTATTATTTAAATATGAACTTTATATTAGGTGGTTGGTTAATGTAATTAACTAACTAATGAATCGGGGTGTACCCCATCACTTAAGAAGGTCAAGAAGGTCATAACCCTTCAGGTTATTTAAATATGACCATAGGTCATATTCAGGATATATCATGTAAATCGGGTGATCTTGGTAAAAAAATATGGAATAGAAGTGAGGAGGGAGTTACTAGACTGGTGGATGTAAAATTTTCTCGATAGTAGATTTATTCTCTATGGTTTTTACCCATTTAGGGATTTTCCACATTATATGTTGTGTTATGTGTTCAATGTGTTTATTTAATTTATTTATGTTGAATATTTTATAATGTTTAGCTATATATTAATTAATTAATTTGGTGAATGTATTTTTTCACCCCTCGTCCTGACATTATCATCATAAGAGACATATCACATTTTCTGTGTTACACCATGCAATTTTTGGGTATGTATAACCACCCATATTGGTGTAATGACCATGATATATTTGGGTTTATATGTAACCATGGACCGAACCAATCAATTAATATGGGGGGTTTTTTTTGGAAGTTTTAAAGTATGTCAGTGAAAGGGCACTTCCATTGTGGTGTCACCCAATTCAATGAATGCATGAAAGTTTGAACCTCCATTTCAAAGATGTCATGGTAAGTGCTAAGCACCATAATTTGGTTTTTTTTTTGTGGACTTACATTTTCAAGTTAATTGACCCAAGTTCAAATTCCAACTGAAATGTCTATGAAAATAAAGCTTAGATCTTCGCTTGAGAGAGGCTATAACAAGTCAACTTTCTGTAAGTTCCTCATCCTAAGAGGAAATTGCATGTCTTTTCCAAATAAGATTAAGCCTTCGCTCAACATAGGCTATAACAAGTCAAAATAAGTGCCTTACCAAACACCCTTACAATTTTGGATTGAAAATACAATATTCTACTATGTAGGGCAACCAAGTTTGGATGTGGACCTTTAACTCGTATACATTACTACACTCAAATATGACTGTAATGCTTTCAACATGTAATAGATTTTATATGGAAAGGAGATAATCATGTATTTCACTTTCTAATTAAAATTCTAATATAGATAAATTCTCATTAATGATATTGATTCCCGTGGAGGCAAATCAAACATGTATCGCCATTTTTAATTTTTAAAAATAAAATCAATATATAACCCTGACTTCTTGGTATCCCACAATTTCTTCAATAATCTCACCCTTGCCAAAAGCAACATACCTTCCAGACTTCTTTCCATCTCCGAGAAAAGGAAAGTGGGCACTTATTCAACTTTCATGTCTCAAAAAATCCATGTATTCTTCATTTTCAATGCATAGATATGGTAGCCATTCATGATGAAATAAAAAAAAAAAAAAAAACATTTACTATAGTTTTAAAGCTCACCTTATGGCATGTGTGATATCTCATAAAAGAATTTCACAAAAAAATGAATATGAATGCACTGCAATAAGAAACTTTTATATGAGAGCACCAAAAAGTCAAATCCGCAGGAGTAGTAATGTTTATAAAATTTAAATGACAAACACTTCTCATACATTATATATGCTTGAAATTTTCACATATATATCTATCAAGACATTTATAACTTTTACATCTAACAAAAATCCACTTTCCATTATAATTTTGTATTCCCATACCATGCTCTGAAACTCTATTTTCACAAAGGTTGTGAATATGTTAGCAAAGGTTGTGGAATATGGCTTTACACCTTCCAATTCAACAAGCCCATTTTATGTATACCTTACTGTCACAACAACCCATGAAACCACATTTTTTAGAGTCATGTTTTCAAATAGTTCTTGTGTCGTATTTATCTAAATCATTTCATTCTATAAGATGACATCTCTCTACTAGCATTTTTTCAAATGGTTAACATCCTTTATATATACTTCCACATTTTTCATTCTTATCATCTAAGGTATCTACAACTACAACATCTGACAAAATATAGTTTGTATTATGATTTTATGGATGTCCATACCCTACTCCAAAGCTCTTATTTCCCCTTGAGATGAGAGTATGCTTCCACATTTTGCATACATAACTACCCAAACATTTCAAACTACAACATGTGTCAAAACCCCTTTTTCATAATTCTTTAAAGAATGTCCATGTCCAGTTTTAAAGCTCCCATTTTAAAGCTCCCATGTTAATTCTTTAAAGGATATCTTAACATTATTACATTCTATGAGATGATAGATATCCAAGGTTTTTTGTCAATCAATTCACATTCCATGTATAAACTACCTCATTTTTCACTCATATCAACCAAGGAAACTATAACTACAACATATGGAAAAATTCACTTTCCATCATGCTTTGATGGATACCCATAACCTACTCAAAACTCTTTATTTTCCATGGGTAAAGATTATGTTGAAAAAGTCTAGATGTTTAGGTTAGACATATGCTCATTACATTTGGTCAAATAGTTTATATGTCTCTTAAGGATGATTATATCTTATGTAAGTAAAACATTCCCCTCCAAATAAGCCACCATCCCTTATGGCCCTACTGTCACAAGCAACTCAGCAACCACTACAACATTTTGACTGAAATAAGTCACAATTTAAGTTGTTATTAATTGATGTTTAAGTCACGTTTAAGTCGCCAAACATATTTTTTCTAATTCTAGCTAGCTACCCTAAAGCGAATTTAAATTCATGAAAATGACTAAATGAAGACTTAAAATACAACTTTAAATGACATAAATTACAAATTCACCCATAAGACACCTTAACTTCACATTTTAGGTTGCCTTGATGTCCCACCATAACGTCACCCTTAGGTGACGTCGGCATGACATTAGGGAAAATTAAATTAGGATGTTAGAGTGACTTAAAAAGGAATCCTTATATGTGACTTAATTAATGAATTTAGTTTGAATTAATACTTGACTTAATAAGCATCTTTATATTCACATTTACATCGACCCTAAGTGTGAATTAAATACTGATACTTTTGTAACTTAAATATGACTTTAATTGCGACCGTAATCTTGAGTTAAATTATGACACTACATCCAAATTAAACTACAACACTAGCTACAAATTAAATTAGTACTTAGTTGGACTACAATTGTGACTTAATTTCATCAATATTTACAACTTTAGTCTAACTTCAATCACCACTTTAATGTGACTTCAATTGTCACTTAAGTATGACTTCAATTTTGACTTAATTGCAACATGAATTGCAACTTAGGTTCGACTTGTTTTACGACTTTAGTAATTATAATGATACCAAAAAAGAATTTGAATGTTATTTATTTAATTTTCTTAATTATAAAATTGTATTATTATATCATACAATTGTAGTTATAAATTTTTTTATGCTAATGTCAATTTTAACGATATACATAAAAGTGAAAATTATGTTAAGTAAAAAATTGAATGGGAGCATATATTAAAAAAATGAATAAAAACAGGAAAAAAATAAAGGAAATAACAATAAACTAAACATGCTAATCAAACCACTTAATAATCAATTGAAATTCATCATGATATAATAATAATACTAATAATAATGGTTATACAGTCATGATTTACCCCATACAATATCAAGGTCAACATCCTTAATATCAAAATATTAATGTCAACCCCAAACATTAGGGTCCTCGTCTTCATTTGCCTTCAACTCTCATCCTTTTCATGCTCTTGAGTAGCATCACCCTTAACTATAATATCATTAAAACCTCCACAACCTTGTCCAACATCTAAATCCCCATTGAATGATAACCCCAATAATGATGTGGATGATAGTTTGTGTCCCCTAAATAAAAGCAAAATAAGCCATTGTTAAAAATATCATAAAATTGACATAATATGAAAATAATTGAAAATATACTTCTACAATAAATTTATATAGTATACATGCAATGGTTGGACTCAATTGGAGTAAATTTCCTTTAGTAGAGAAATGTATATGTAAGTACGAATATGATCCTTATGTCAAGATTGGATAGGCTGCCCATAGTTCTCCTCATGTTGGAAAATGTACATATAATATTAATTTATATTGTATTTAAAAAATTAAAAAATTGAACACTTGTTAATAGAAACTAATTTAAACTATAATAGTTATAAATTGAGTCCATGCTATAATGAATCCCATAGGATCAGTGGGATTTGTGACCTTTTTCCCCTATTCCAATTGGGCATTTACAACTTGTTTTTGTTAGCTTGGTTGAACTAAATCATGACTTCCTCGATAGTCAATCAACATATAACATGTGTAATGCCCATTAGTTTACTTCTTTCTATTAATTTTGACTCATTATATCATTTGTATGGAGATGTTGGATACATTACTATTTTGGAAATTATTATGATTTTCTCGTACATTAGCATTTTGATGCTGACTTGATTTGACAGGATGTTGTATGAGGCATGTGATGCCAATTTACTGCTTTTACCATTATTGATTGGTATGGTTAGGATGTTATGGATATTGTCTATCTGAGATTTAGATGGATTTTATTTTGATATATTATGGATGATTATCATAATGGTTATTTATCTCATCATGGATAGATGTTACATAATTAATTTGGATGGTTTAACATATGTTTTATTTGATCATTTTGACGTATGTAGTATCATTTTATTTGGTTTTGGCATTGAGAAGGTATGATGTGTGAATCAAGTGTGTAGGTTATAGGTTTATCCATAGGAGAATGTGGGACTTAGGGGTTGCATCTCTGAGTTGGACAATAAACCATCTAAACCAAGTTTATTTCTCTTGTTTGTTCAACCTTGATTTGTTTGTTGTTGACTAGGGATGGAAGTAGGTAATCCATCATCTTGTATGTGTATTATAGTCATAAAATTACACACTTACTAATTACATCACACCTCTAAGTATCTTTTTATATGCATGATTCCTTATTAAGAAAATTAGGCAATAACAACACTTGTCTTGCTTTTACATTGCTTTATCCTTTTGATACTCTTATCATTTACTTTTCTAGAATGACCAATTCCACTTTTGAACATTTGACGGCATGTGACCCAGCTCCTAGACACTACCACCCATTAGGGATAGGAGTGCCCGTACGCTACTGTTCCATTTGGGCGCTTCTGTCCTTTTCCCTCTTTTTTTCAAATTTGAATTGCCGCATTACTTGTTATCTTTTCTAAAACCTTTCTTATCACTTTAGGTCAGACTTTTTTGTTGTTATTGAAAAAATTCAAACAAAGGAATCATATATGTACAGGACTTACTCGTTATTATTAGAGGAAAACAAGAGATCATCTGGGCCATTCCTTACTATCTAGTACTCGAGAAAAAAGAAAAATTCAATTGGTGCATTTGGGATGCATTATTCATTGCATATGAGGGAATTCTTTTGAATTCCATCTCATACATTCACCTTGGGGGCATATTATTTATAGATCACTATCTTGGTGTGGCTAGTATAAGGGAAACCTAGCTTTAAGGTGCATGATCAATCACACACACACACACACACAATAACTACATAGAGTATAAAATATAGTGTAACACTCGGTTACAATTACTTTGGAGTGATCATCGACGTCATTCTAACTCAAGCATATACATTATTTGTTTCATCTAATGTTTTCTTGAGCCTTGAGTAGGTAGCTAGGGTTTATTTTACAGGTACACATGTGATAGTGAAAACCTATAACGAAGTGGATTCGATAAAGTGTGAAAGTAAGGAGACAGGTTCGAACCCTGAGAAGATCAAAAACATAATATCTACCTTGACAATAGCACCCAATTTAGACACTAGTTCTTGCAGGGTCCTATCCTCATTTGGGTGGTCCTATCTGAAGAGGTTATGGATTCCAATTTCTAAGAAAGATCATACACATTTTAGATCCATCCTTCTCAGCGTGTTTCCCATCCCATAATCAGTTCAAATCTATCAAAACAAAAGTCATTCATATCTCACTATTGCTTAAAATTACTTGTTTCTTACATGATAGATATCACCTTTTGTTGTTGTATCTATTTGATATTTTTCCTCTGATAAAGATTTAAATTTCTGTAAATCATTTGGTGAACCTGATCCCTTGCATGCTCTTTAACAAATCCATTCTTCTCCAAACCCAAACCCTAGTTACATTAGGGTTCATATTTGCATCTTATCTTCATATCCAAACCTAATTTTTATCTATAACCTGCCCTAAATCAGATCAGAGTATAAAAACTTCAAACTTGTGGGTGATCAAGATTATTGTTTTTAGAACTAGTCGAATCGAAATCGGAACTCATCGGTTCGACCAGTTTGACATTTTTGGGCACCGACAGTTATAAAAACTGGATTGGTTGACCAATTTGGGGCCAAACCAATCTGGTTTTATTAAAAGCTTGTCGATTCATGGTTCTGCGATGCCATACGGTGGTCTTTTAAAAAAATCACTTTTTTAATTAAAATTTATATATTTTTAAAGAAACTAAACTTTGATTTATTGCTATATTGACACCCCCCTATTCACTTCACACCTCTCTTATTGAGCATATGTGAGAATTTACAAGAAAAAGTATTTTTGAGCATTGTGAGCACAAGATTTAAGAGTTTAGTTTTGGAGTGAGCTTGGAAGTTGGAGCTTGTTTACCATTTCTTGTGGGATCTTTGTGGTGATATTGGCATCCATAGAGATACTTCTTCACCTCTATTTGTGAGAACCTCTCTCATTTGTAAGGATTTGGAGGCTTGGGGCAACATTGAAGAGTGTTGATTTGGAGTGAGCTTGGGGTTTGTTTGTCATTTCTTGTGGGATCTTTGTGGTGGTCTTCACATCTACATTTGGAGGGTGCAGCCCATATACAAGCTTGGAGTGTTTCTTTACCTCAATTTTGTGCACATTGAAAGGTATGTTAAATTTTAAACTTGCCCCTATTTCTAAATTTTATTAAATAGGAAATCTGAAATATATATTTTTTAATTACATTTTCATATTTCTTTGCATTTGCAATGGCCCCTGAGTTAAATACCCTACATGGAACCATGCAAACATATTTGATAATTAAGTATTTTGTAAATATTTTAAGAAACACATCAAGGGGGGGATTCATAGGTTGAAACAACACTTGGTTGTTCAAAGAGGCCAAGTTTCCCTATGTGATGCACCTGATATTGATGTCATAAGGTTGGAAATGATAAAATTGCTTGAGAAACATAAAGAAGAGAAGGATAGGAAAAAAGAGATGGAGGCTGAAATAGGGATAAGGAGGGAACATTCCTTGGCCCAAACAAGTGTTGAAGGATATTTCTCTGACGCCTATGTCAATGTTAGAGACCCCTTTTAGTATATGCCTACCCCATCCACTCATAGTCGAGAAAACCGGTCTTAAAAAAAGAAAGAACATAAAAAAAAATCCATCTTACACACCTGTTAGTGCCTCCATGCTAATAAAAAATCAACCCACCTTAGATAACCATTGGAAGAAGCAATACAAAGAAGAAACTTTTGAATACATTGCTATATGGTGGTATGATGTAGACATCCCTTTCAATGATACTTGTTCAGCTTATTTCCAACCTATGTTTTATTCCATTGTTGCTATTAGTAAGGGCTTCA
Source organism: Taxus chinensis (assembly GCA_019776745.2). Lineage (NCBI taxonomy): Eukaryota > Viridiplantae > Streptophyta > Pinopsida > Cupressales > Taxaceae > Taxus > Taxus chinensis. Next base: position 218,935,668 of record CM034149.1, read on the forward strand.
AAAAGGCCCTAGTATGCATGACTTGAGTGGATCTCTTTTGAAGAAAGAAGTTGCATCTGTAGATAAATATTTGAATATTTGTAAATCATCATAGGCCACAATAGGATATACGATTATGTCATATGGGTGGAGTGATGGCAAGAACTGCACCATAATAAAAAAAATTTCCTCTTGTCCACAAGGTACTATGTTTTTGAAATTAGTTTATGCATCTGATAGGGTGAAAGATGAAAATTTATAATTCGAGATTTTGGATGAGGTTGTTGTAGAGATGGGGGTGGAAAATTTTGTACAAATCATAACAGATAATGCCTCTAACTATGTTCTTTTTGGTAAGATGTCAGAGACTAAACACAAAACAATATTTGGACTCCATGTGTTGCACATTACATAGACCTCATGCATGAGGATATAGGAAAACAAGATTGGATCAAGAATACAATAGAGCATGCCAAAAGCATTACAAAATACATCTACAATCATTCATGGGTATGAACCTAATGAGGAAAAATATTGAGGGCAGAGACCTTGTTAGGCCAGCCATCATGAGATTTGCAGAAAACTTCCTCATGTTGCAATCTCTTCTTTCCCAAGCACATAACCTAGAAAATATTTTTTTAAGTGATGAATGGAATGCATCAAAGTGGAGCCGCAAACAAGATGGGAAAGACACAAAGACGAATTTTTTTGACAATTTATTTTGAAAAAAAATAGTAGAGGTTGTGAAAATTGTTTAGCCTCTTGTTAAGGTGTTACGGTTGGTGGATGGGGAAAAATTAACCATGGGCTATATTTATAAGGCTATGGATCAAAAAAAGGAGTAGATAAGGGCAGCATACAAAGACATGGTAACTAAGTATGGGCCTATATGGGATATTATAGATAATAGATGGAACAATCAACTCCATCGCCATATACATGTAGATGGATATTTCTTGAACCCAAAATATTATTACAGAGCTCATCTTGGACAAGATCAAATAGGAAATTTGGGATGAAGGTTCTTATTCATATTCTTCCACAACTTCTCCATTCATCATATGCACTATGCTCATCTCTATCTCACTTTTCTCATCATCTCTTACATCCTCCTTGACTGATTCATCCTTCATTATACCTCTCTTAGGGCCCACAAGTACTTGTCCATGTACTTATTCTCTTTCTCTTACACTTTCCTCTTATTTCTCTTCTTTAGTTTCCTCCCCATTCTTCCTCTTGAATTCCTCCATGTACTCTTCACCATGTTTTCCATCACTAAGATTCAAAACCAACTCTAAGGCTTCTTTAAAGACCGCATCTAACTCTTTTTCACCATTTTCATACCTCTTCTACTTTATTTTCTGCTACTCTTCTATAACTTATTTGTTTATCTTATTTTCCATGGGATCTTCAAGGGATAGTTTCCATGCCCATTCTTCCTTTTCTCTTCCTTTCGCATCTCTCTCATTCATGTTCCTATACCTTATTCCTCCTTCTTCACTACTCCTTTATTATTCACACTTCTCATTCCTTATTATCCTCATATGGGATTGATTCTTATTCCTCATGCTTTTTGGTCCATCATATAGGACTCAAACTATTGTACCTCTTCCTTATATATGTACTTTCCTTCTTGTCCTCTCAAGGACTCACAAATCTCATTGTCTCTCTTCTTGAGTTAACTCATGAACTCATGTACCTGTTCTCTTTCTCTTCCAAATAATTCTTTTATTCCAAACACCATGCTTCTCTTTTCACTTCTTACATCTTAATCCTTCAAAGGAAACAAGGTATATCTTTCATTATTCTTCACCAAATCACAAGTATTTGTTCTTCCATCATATACAACCTTCCTATCAAACCTCCATGGCCTGCCCAAAAGAAGATGGAAAACATCCATAGGCATTATGTTACACAAAACATCATCTTTGAATCTACCAATTTGAAAAGACAATCTACATTGTTCATTCACTAGAACCTGATGATCTCTTTGCACCCCAAGCTACTCTATAGGGTGTAAGATGCACTAACCTCCTTAGATTCAATTTACTAACCATTTCTTCATAAACAAGATTATTTGTTACTACCATTATCAATAATAACATCACAAACCTTACCTTTTCTCTTGCATCTGGTCCTGAATAAACTTCTTCTGTGCACTGGTTCCTTATCTTGTTGTTGAACTAGTACTCTTCTCATAAGAAATTACTCGTCATCTCTGTTGCCACTGTTTCCTCCTTCCATCATCTTCATTTTTTGAATTCCATGCTTCTATTTGTTTCATTATTTACCCCAATCATTTGATCTCTTCCTGTATGCTTCTCTGATTATCACCAATTTCATTTACTCTTGCCAACAATTCACCTTGTAGCAAATCCAAGATTATTTTCTTCCATCTTCATCTTGTTTTCTTTAAAATTTTACATGTCATACAACAAATATCAATTAAATAATTTGTATTATTTGTTATATTCCTTCTCTGATACCACTATGATGTAGACCAAATGAACAACTAGGTCTCTAAGACAATTCACACTTTGTTTGCTTGTATACTCCTTAGGCTTATAGGCTCTCAATTGCTTTATATTATATTCTTATGATTTTAAGATGAATTCTAATCAAAATAGGGTTGATTCTAATACCTAATAGACCTCTTTGTCAATCCCTAAAAGTTTTTAGGTTCAAATTCCACCTTTTGACTACTCAATTTCTTAACAGTCCCTTTATTCCTCTATCGTGTACAGTCTTGTACAACTCTATCAACTAAATACCATATTGTATGGCCTGGAAAATTTATAAAACCTTCATAAAATGATAGAGCACATCTAAATCTTTATTCCCTCCAAATTTTGTGAATTTTCACTGGTTGGAAACAATTGTTATAGAAAATTTTCACCTTGATTCCCTAATATTAGGGTTTTGACTGATATAGTTGACCCAAGAAGACAAAATTGAATAATTTTGAGTTCAAAAAGGTTTCAAGGTCTACTGCTAGGTTCAATAGCTCTGACTACTTTCCCTTCAGCCTTCTAAATGCTCAAATTTTGATAATAAATCCTCCTTTTATTGTTGTACCTCGAAATATAGTTTACCCTGCATGTACACCACTGTGCAAAAAGATTCAAACCCTAGGGTGTAGACTAAGGATAAATACAAAAAAAATAGAGACCCTAACACGTTTATTCCTTTCTCTCCTAATATAAAAATTACTTATACTCTTCTTCAACAAGGATCACACCTTTTGATCAAGCACAAATGTGAGACAAACTGATTTTTTAGTCCTAAAAACTAAGGATAATATACCCTATAGGACAGTATGAATAGAAAATGATGAAGATCCTCCCTTAACACTGTGGATTCTTTAAGAAATGTCAAGTATCATAAAGTCACCATTGAGGTTAACATTTACACACAACTTATTTAAATTCTAAAAAACAAAATACACCATTTATTAGTCTAAAACCACTCACCAATGCTCAAATCCAATACACAGTTCTTTCACAAAGAATCTACAGGTTATTCATTCAAAATCATTCAAACATATCTTGAGTTTGTCATTCACAGCTTTGAGGAGAGTAAATATACCTTCATACTAGTTATTCCTAAATCCTTGGACTTACCTAGTCTTTACCTATTAAGTTTTTGCACAACCATTTACAAACTGATTTCACAGCAGTATGCATACAAAAAACATTAAAAACCCTCTAACTTTTCTTTGAAGATCCAAATTCGTTCTCCATTTATTGATCAATGATTAATAAATAGTTATAAAGTCCTTTTATACTTCCTTAATTTGAATTGCTCTCATGTAACTACCTTATGATACATGTACAGGGATTACGTGTGGTCACATATGGAGTCTTGAGTTGACAAGAAGGGTCTTATATGAAGCTTTGAGAGATTATAAACCACCTTAAACCCAAAATGAGGCTCCAAAAACATAAAAGGCAACAACAACCTATATACATGTTTGAAATGCACCTTATGACCCTCTAAACTATCCCAACAAAATTGGCTCTACAGAATTCAAATTTTTTAACAAGCCAGAATGAAGAGAAACTCTCAAATTCAAAATTTTGAACCTCTAAGGCCTAAAAGACACCATCTAATTACAATTATAACCCTCTAATGACACCTCTAAGACCTACACAATCCAAAATTTGACAAAATTTTTACAAACTCCCCAAATTGCTTGTTGGAGTAAGGATGCCTTGCATCATACTCCCAACTTGATGAAAAAAATTTGTGTTTTCTTTTTCTTCTTCCAGTTGCTCTTCATATTCTTGCCTATCTTCCTCCTTGTCTTCTTTGACTATACCTTCACTTTGGTCTTCCATTTTATCTTCATATTTTTTCATTGTTCTTGCTTGCTTAATCTTACTTGTTTCTTCTTTCTTGGATTCTTTGTTTGTTTCTTGTTTTCCTTGTTTGGCCTGCAAACTTATCTTTGTTCTTTGCAACTCCTCGTATTCAACTTGTACTTTCATTATATTTGGAAATTTTTTTATTCATTTCCTTCTTTGAATGATCATTTTCATGATGAAGAACAACTTTACTTGCTTTTTCTTGCTCTAAACCTGCACATTCAACAAACAAGTTAAAAAAATCATCGTTTTTGGCTTTTTACTCTTCATCCCTTTCAGTTGAATTGTCTTCATGCTTCCTCTTCACCAAAATACATCTCTTTTCTTCATATACTCCTTCAAAACATTCATTACTCTTGTTTTGTTTCACTTGTTTTGAGCTTCTTGCGCAATCCCTTGCTTCACATTCACTTTCCATCACATTCTCTACAATTTCTTTTTGAATGTTGATTTCCCACAATGTATTAATTTTAATTAACTTTTTCACATTCAACTTGTTCCTACTGAAACTTTTTTTTTTTCTTGTGGTTTGTTTCCATTCTCTTGAATCCAACTTATTCTTTTCTTATCATTTTCATTTCTTGGCTTTTGTTGTCTTTATCTTGTGCTACCTGTAATCATGCATTCATTCAAATATTTAGATTGAAAATGAGAAAAAAAAAATTGTACTTCTTTTGTTGACTGCTACATGTGCAACTCTTTTCATACACCATGCTTCCTTGTACCACCTCTACTTTGGTTTTGTTTGACTTCATATCAATCTAAATATGATTTATTATCGATTCAACACATCGTCCCTTATGGACATGTAATGCCAACAGCTATAACGACTGTAAACAATCTCATCATTAGGTTGGTTCTTGAGTTATTATATATATTAGACTATGGTACAGTACAAATCTCGAACCCACTACGGTGCCCTATCTATATATGGGGTGAAACTCTATAGTAAGACACTGAGATCCAAAAATATGTTGCACATTTATGTTCAAGTTTCAACTTCCAGGGAAAAACTTTGAATTTCCCCTATCTATTTATAGGAAGAGGCCCTCCCAAAAATAGGCCCCCCTCTATCTAACTATAGATAGAGGGGGGCCATATCTCTATATCTATATGGCCACCCTCTAGATAAAGAGAGAGGCCCTCCTCTCTTCATGTTGTTGCTCTTCTATAACTTCTTTGTTTGTCTTACTTTTCATGATATTTTCAAGGGATAATTTCCATGCCCATTCTTCCTTTTCTCTTCATTTCTCATCTTTCTCATACCTATACCTTTACCTTATCCCTCCTTCTTCACTACTCCTTTCTTCTTCCCACTTCTTAATCCTTGTTAACCTCACCTGGGCTTGATCCTTAGCACTCGTGCTTTTTGGTCCATCATATAGGACTCAGACTGTTGTACCTCTTTCTTACAGTTGTACTTTCCTTCTTGTCCTCTCAAGGACTCACAGATCTCATTGTCTTCCTTCTTGAGTTCACTCATGAATTCTTGTACCTACTCTCTTGATCTTCTTAATAAATATTTTATGCCAAACACCATGCTTCTCTTTGCACTTCTTCCAACATGATCCTTCAAAGGAAACAAGGTATACCTTTCATTATTCTTCACCGAATCACAAGTATTTGTTCTTCCATCATATGCAACCTTCATGTAAAACTGCCATGGTATACCCAAAAGAATATTACAAACATCCATAGGCATTATGTCACACAAAACATCATCTTTGAATCTACCAATTTGAAAAGACACTCCACATTGTTCATTCACAAGAAGCTAATGATTTCTTTGCACCCAAGCTACTTTATAGGGTGTAGGATGCGCTAACCTCCTTAGATTCAGTTTACTAACCATTTCTTCATAAACAAATTTATTTGTACTACCATTATCAATAATAACATCACAAACCTTACCTTTTGTCTTGCATCTGGTCTTGACTAAGCTTCTTTTGTGCACTGGTTCCTTATTTTGCTATTAAAGTAGTACTCTTATCATAAGCAATGACTCACCATCTCTCTTGCCACTATTTCCTCCTTCCATCATCTTCATTTCTAAATTCAATCCTTCTATTTGAGTGATTCTTGACCCCAAGCATTTGATCTATGACTGCATGCTTCTCTTAACATCACCAATTTCATTTACCTTTGCCAACAATTCACCTTGTATCAAATCCAGGATTCTTTCTTCAATCTTCATCTTGTTTGCTTTCAACCTTTATCTGTCATACAACAAATATTAGTTAAAGAATTTTTATTCTTTGTTATATGCCTACTCTGATACCATTAATTATGTAAAGGTGTCTTAGGATATGGTTGTATTACTCCCTCTTATATTTTTTATGATTCCACTCACCGTGTTCCTAAGACTCTCCTTTACAAATTTTAGTGTCAAGTGTGGCTCTTAAACCCTATCAGTCTCCCTCCACCACTCAAATTAGATCCATCACGACCAAAAGTTAGGAATTACAACGAAATATTTTGATGTGACTATCATAGTTGTGTGGGACATTCTAAAAATTGATGTTTCAAGCTCCACACAATCATTTAAGATCTTATTGATAATAACAAGCTTGAATTTCTAGAACCTATAGACTCTACATCACTTAATGACAAGGGAAAACTCAAATTATTTAGAAATCAATCCCAAAAACATGATAAGAAAGCATCTGATATTTGCTCATCATACTTAGTCTCCATGCTCATCTTTTTTTCACTCCACACTTTGTTTAGTCCTTCAACATGCTTTCTACATCACTCTACATGGAATCAGGTACGCATCTCTATGTACTTTATATTACTGAGTTTTTTGCTTACCAATATATAATAAGGGAAAATATAGACACAAAAGCATGCACTTTGGGTATTATTTAGTCTAGGTCTCATACTACTATTCATATGGTTTTTGAGTGAAGAAAGTACTAATTAACCCTCAATTTTTGGCCATTTTACTTTGCTTTCTATCGTTACTTCCGACCTCTCGCACATACATGCCCAATCAAGTTTTGTCATTTTGTGTCATTTTAGCCTTGATTGGGGTACCCAAGCTAGTACTGGGGTGCCCCTCGAGGTGACTTGGTCCCATTCGGGGTGTCCTGATCCTTTTTTCACTTTACCTCCATCTTTTGGACACTTTCTAGTTGTTTGAGAATTCTATATTTTTTGTGGCCAGCCTCTTCGGGGTTAATTATGAAATTAGATCAAGAGAACCATAAAAATATAAAGTTATGAGACCATAACGAGGGACCAAGCTCTAGTCACTACTATCACCACCTAAGGTTGCATCCATCAAAGGCTTCATTTGCATCCATCTAGTTCCATTATAAGGGACAAGGTTGGTTCATCTACATCACACTACATAGGAGGGAAGTTTATTCTATTTTATCCACCATTTATTACATTTCTACACTTAGTTATATCTCGCTACTTCAAAAATTTCAACTAACACAAGAGCACCTAACACAAAATTCTCACACACACACTAGAATTACATTTGGGTTTGAAATCTAGTGCAAGGATCAGTTAGTAAGTCCACCATTATGACCGCTGAGGAAAATCCAACCCCTTCATTTGCATTTTTCTTTTTTAGGTTTTGATTCTTGTTTTGGGGTTTTGTCGACACTAAAATTTTCCTCCGTAATTTCTATTTCATTAATGTATGTATTAGGAATATGTTGTTGTTAAGTATAATTAGTAGTAGCGTCTAATAGAAGATAACGGTGCCATCAGTACGGTGCCGCCAATAATGTGGAGTACGGTAACAGTCAAAATACAATAGGAATGTTGTAAAAAGTAAATATTTTTCGTAAGTGGTTCGGTAATGTTAAAATGTCAAAGTTTGGGTAATTAGAGAAGTAGGGTCTACGTGATTAGGAATTAGAAATATTATATTGGTAATAAGGACAAGGAGTGAGGTCATAAATATTTTGTATATTTTATTTGTAAAAAGTCTAAAAATGTGGAACCCATGTAAAATGATAAGGTTTATCTTATCTTAAAAGATAAGATTACATGTACAAATAAGAGTTAAGGTATGGAATATGATTCGCCAGAGTGGATTTCTTATCCTATCTTAGAGATAAGATGGATAAGCCTGGAAGTTCTATAAATAGAGAGGCCACCCCCCTCATTTAGCATAGAAGGAAGTAGTGAGAAATATTGTATGAAGTGTGTAAAGGAAGCCATCAGTTTAAAGGAGTGTTGAAGAAGCCATTAAGAGGTGTAATTATAAAGTTTCTCCCATAGTCTTGGTGGAAGGCAAGTGAATTCAATAACACTTGAAGTACCTCATGGGTGAGATTGTAACAGTTTCATGTTAATATTATAATTTACTTTGATATTTCATATTTATCATCATTCCGTCTTATCATAGTCAATGGTATTCTTGTGTTATGTTGTTGTTTTGTTTCCAGATTACATCCACCAATCTAAAGGCTGTGCATTAGTAAATAATCATAGCACGAGGAGTTCCTGATGAAGAATTATCATAGTGTCGGATTGGTGATGACATTTTGGTTCCGTTGCCAGGACCATTCCTCGTTGGTGGATTTTCTGGAGAGATATTCCCACTTAGTCAAAAATCAATTAGAGGGTAACTTTGTTTTTACTGTGCATAGTAGTTACCATGGTAAAGTCATTTTTGCCATGAATAGTAGTTACCATGGTAAAGTCATTTTTGTTGGGAATAGTATTTACCGCAGTAAAGTCACTTTTTTACTGTGAATAGTATTTACCGCAGTAACTTCACTTTTTACCGTGAATAGTGTTTACCACAGTAAAGTCAGTTTTTACCGCAGTAAGTCAAGTTTTACCATAGTTTACCATGGTCATTTCTATTTTACCGTAGAAAGGTGTAAAGTCACTTTCTAGTATAGTGATTCCAATTATTTGTGCACATAAGTCTTGTTGATTGCACTTGTGGGTTGCTATTTCACGGTGGTTACTTTTGAAAATGGGAATGATTCCTGTTTTTTCAACTCAATCTAATGAAGATGCTTCTTCTTTCATTCAAGAGTTTAATCGATCTTATATTTGTAATGGCCTTATAAGAAGGGAACAATGGACTGAATTTTTTCCTACCTTTTTGGATGGTTCAGCACTTAGGTGGTTTGAAACACTAGGTGATAATGTGAAAAATTCATGGGATTTATTAACTGAAATTTTTCTTGAAGAATTTGGTGAATAACAGAAATATGCAAATCTCATGATCGAGATCACAAAGCTATCCCAAGGAGAGAAGGAGAAGATAAGGGATTATCATGCTCGTGTTCTAGAGCTAAGGAGGAAGCTCGATGCCCAGATCCGGAAGGAAGGATTAGCGGATGGGTTGATGAATGGCGTGGATAATCTCCTCTGTAAGCACTTCATTCTTGGGATGAAGCCAGAGATCAGACAATGAGTGAAGTATGACCACCCAGCTACCATTGAACAAGCAAAGAAGATTGCAAGAAGGCAAGAAGAAAGCATGGAAGAGGAGCCCAAAGAAATTGTTGCTAAAGTAGAGCCTACACCAGCACCTTTGGTCTAGAATCCACAACCACTCCCGGTGAGCACAAATATTTCTCCTAGTACATCTACTAAATATGAAGATTTGCTCAAAAAGATGGGTTAGTTAACTATTAATCTTCTTTAAGGAAAGGAATTTAGTACTCAGGGAGGAGATAGAGGTCCAAAAAGAAATATTTCTGAAGTTGTATGTTATGGTTGTTATAAAAAAGGTCATTATAAGTATAATTATCTAGATAGAGCTTCTACATCTGGTAAAGGAGATAATGATAAAGGAAAAGCACCTGTGAATTCTTTTGATGTAGTAGATAAGAGCAGAAATAATGAAGTAGATGTGTTTGTAACAAAAAGAAAGAAAGAAAAAGATAATCAAGATGGAAATGATCCTAAGAAGATGAAAGAAGAAACTAGTAAGAAACATAGGAGAAGAAAGTTGGGTGTGCAGGATTTTGTGATTTCACAGGGGCAAGGACCATACTCCATCTTGGAAGATCTGTCCAAAAGGCCTGCAAATATTACATATGGTCAACTCTTGGCTATGTCTTCTGAGAAGAGGCGGGAGTTGCGAATTGGACTCAATGCTCGACGAAGGAAGGAGGTTGAGGTCCCTATTTTGGAGGCAGAGGCGGATCCCTATGCTCCACAAGCTAAGGTATTATGTAATGGTATTTCAATTCATGATGTCTTAGTTGATGGAGGTGCTGCAGTTAATGTAATGACCGAGTCTGTAATGAATATGTTGGGTTTAAAAATTGATCGCCCTTCAACACTTATGTTAAGGTCATTAAATAAGGGAAAAACTAAACCAGAAGGTGTAGTTTCAAATGTGGAAATATCTGTTATGGGTGTTGTATGTGTGGTAGACTTTCAGGTGATGAAAAATGGTACTGTTGCATACCCAATGCTACTGGGAAGACCATGGCTAAGGAGAGTTCATGCAAGAAACTACTGGAATGAAGGTTTCATGACACTTGGACGTGGTAGAGAGAGGGTGAAGATAAACGTGATCCATCGACATCATAAAGCAGAACCTGTGGATTCAAGTGATGAAACTGATGATTGGACATCCTCTGATTACTCTAGTACCAGTGAAGTGGACACTAAAGATGAAGAAAGCGAGGTGGATTTTTCAGTCATGGATATCCTTCCAGTCACACCAACTCATGACCCCATAAAATTATCTGAAGAAGAAGTTGATGATCGTCTCCAACAAATAAAGATTGGTGATGCTGTGATGGAGAGTGAGAAGGAATCCTACCTCCAGCTCTTTCGAAGGTACATACACCTATTCACTTTTTATTACAAGGAACTCCATCAAGTAAGTTGGGTAGAACATTCTATTGAGCTGGTAGATGGTGCTAAGCCCATTAAGCAAATGCCATATAGAATGAATCCTAATTTTTCCAAGACTGTAAAAGAAGAAATAGATAAGTTGCTTGATGCAGGATTCATAGTTGCTGTGGAGAATTCAGAATGGGTTTCTCCCATTGTGATCTCAATAAAAAATAATGGGAAGCTACGCGTTTTTGTTGATTACAGGAAGCTCAATAAGGCAACAAAGAAGGATCATTACCCTCTTCCATTTTTAGATCAGATCTTGGATGAAGTAACTGGCCAGGAGTGCTATAGTTTTGCTGATGGATATAGCGGCTACAACCAAGTTCGTATAGCAGAGAAAGATCAGCTGAAGACCACATTCACCACTCCTTGGGGAACATTTGCTTATAGAGTTATGCCTTTTGGGTTGTGTAATGCTCCAGCAACATTCCAGCGTTTGATGAATGGGGTGTTCGAACCCTACATTGGGACCTTCATCAGAGTATTTCTGGATGATTTTTGCATCTATGGGAGCAAGTTGGACCACCTGCACCAAATGGAGACAGCATTTCAAAGGTTAGATGAAGCACAAGCCTCACTAAACCCTACAAAGTGTGTCTTTGGATGTTCTAAAGGCGTTTTGTTAGGGCATGTTGTATCTAGAGATGGTATTGGTACTGATCCTGATAAAGTTTCAAAAATCAAAGATTTACCATTTCCTATTAATAGAAGTAAGTTGAGATCATTTTTAGGCCATGTGGGTTACTATAGAAGGTTCATAAAATTTCTCAAAGATTGCACAGCCACTAACCCAGTTCTTGAAGAAGGATGTTACTTATGAACCGGGAAATAAGGTGCATGAAGCTTTTGGACAACTGAAGGAAGCCCTGGTGTCTTCACCTGTTTTGAAGAATCTAGATTGGAGCAAGCCATTCATTGTGTACACTGATGCCTCAGATGCAACACTAGGAAGTACTTTGAGCCAAAAGAATGAAAATGGGAATGAACATCCAATTTACTTTGGGAGCAGACAAATGAGCAGTGCTGAGGTAAATTATACTGTAACTGAAAAAGAGGCTCTGGCTATCATTTTTGCTGTAAAAAAGTTTAGAAATTACTTGCTAGGGCAAAAATTTCTAGTTGTAACAGATCATCAGGCTCTAAAATATATTGTAAATAAGCCTAACCCATCAAGGAGGATAGCAAGATGGATAATTTTGCTACAAGAATTTGAATTTGATATTATAGATAGGCCAGGAAAGAAGCATGTCAATGCAGATGCACTCTCTCGAGCCTATGATGGTTTAGGATCATCTTGTGATGATGATGATTTCCCCGATGCAGCATTGTTATCCCTTGACACAATCCCTAGTGAATACATAGATATTTGGAATTATCTGAATGAATTCAAGTTTCCTGATGGTGCCAATGCAAAGACTAAGAGAAATATTACTCAAGCCAGTCGTCCATATTCTATTATGCATGGAGTATTATTTCGAATAGGACCTGATGGATAGTACAAGAGGGCAGTTGGACGTGATCAAGGGAAGGAACTGCTAGAAGAATTACACAATGGTACATGTGGAGGGAACTTCTCTGGACAACTTACAGTAAGAAGGATCTTGGATGTAGGTTATCACTAGCCCACTCTTTTTAAAGATTGTTATAATTATTGTAAGACATGTGATATTTGTCAAACACATGGTAACCGTAAGACTTCATCAGCTCCATTATGTCCTATTCTTCCACTTGGTCCCTTTGAAAAGTGGGGAATAGACATTGTAGGTCCACTTCCAACTACCTCACGCCAAAATAAGTATATTGTAGTTGCCACAGATTATTTAACCAAGTGGGTTGAAGCTACGCCATTAAAAACAACTTCCATGGATGAAGTGGCAAGGTTCATATATGAACGCATTGTCACCAGATTTGGTTATCCATTAGAAATTGTAACAAATCAAGGAAGCCACTTCATTAATGAGGTGGTAGAAGCCCTAGTCAATAAGTTTTCTATTAAGCATAGGAAGGCAACAACATACAAGCCAAGCACAAATGGATGGGTGGAACGAACAAATTTTGTGTTGTGTCAAATTCTAGCAAAAGATGCAGCCTTGCAGGTACATAAATGGGATAAAAGGATTCATGCAGCATTGTGGGCATATAGGGCAACATCAAAGTCACCAACAGGATACTCCCCATTTCAGTTGGCTTATGGCATTGATCCAGTTCTTCCTATTGAGTTTGATATTCCCACGGTCAGAGTAATGAAAAATGAAAGAATGGATGAAAGTGATTCAGTAAAAGAAAGGTTGGTACATCTTCATTTGCTGGAGGAAATGAGAGAAATAGCAAAGGATACAAGCCATAAAAAGAAAATGAAGCAGAAGGAATACTTTGATCAAAAGATCCGGTGGTCTCCATTTCATGTGAATGACTTGGTTCTAGTATATGATTCCAGATACAAAAAAAGAAGATAGAGAAAATTTCTTCCAAAATGGATGGGGCCCTACAAAATAGCAGCTGTGCATAAAAATGGTACATACCGACTGGAGGAATTGGATGGCACTCCCATTACGAAATGGGTCAACCACGACAAGTTGAAGATTTTCCAAGCACCAGAATAGTCTACTCCGAGGACGGAGTAGAAGCTAGGAAGGGGGAAGATGTCAACACTAAAATTTTCCTCTGTAATTTCTATTTCATTAATGTATGTATTAGGAATATGTTGTTGTTAAGTATAATTAGTAGTAGTGTCTGATAGAAGATAACGGCGCCATCAGTATGGCACCACCAATAATGTGGAGTACGGTAATAGTCAAAGTACAATAGGAATGTTGTAAAAAGTAAATATTTGTCGTAAGTGGTCCGGTAATGTTAAAATGTCAAAGTTTGGGTAGTTAGAGAAGTAGGGTCTACGTGATTAGGAATTAGAAATATTATATTGGTAATAAGGACAAGGAGTGAGGTCATAAATATTTTGTATATTTTATTTGTAAAAAGTCTAAAAATGTGGAACCCATGTAAAATGATAAGGTTTATCTTATCTTAAAAGATAAGCTTACATGTACAGATAAGAGTTAAGGTATGGAATATGATTCGTCAAAGTGGATTTCTTATCCTATCTTAGAGATAAGATGGAGAAGCCTGGAAGTTCTATAAATAAAGAGGCCACCCCCCTCATTTAGCATAGAAGGAAGTAGTGAGAAATATTGTATGAAGTGTGTAAAGGAAGCCATCAGTTTAAAGGTGTGTTGAAGAAGCCATTAAGAGGTGTAATTGTAAAGTTTCTCCCATAGTCTTGGTGGAAGGCAAGTGAAGTCAATAACACTTGAAGTACCTCATGGGTGAGATTGTAACAATTTCATGTTAATATTCTAATTTACTTTGATATTTCAGATTTGTCATCATTCTGTCTTATTATAGTCAATGGTATTCTTGTGTTATGTTGTTGTTTTGTTTCCAGATTACATCCACCAAACTAAAGGCTATGCATTAGTAAATAATCATAGCATGAGGAGTTCCCGGTGAATAATTATCATAGTTCCAGATTGGTGATGACAGTTTCACAGGTCTTCTATTCATCGTTGATTACTAATGACATATAGTACACTACAACGAATTAAGCACGAAAAACAAAGAAGGCTCCACATCACCTTACAACCCTACATATCTAGTTTATGGATTTCTTACATATACCAGGGCACCCAAAACTTAGACTAGGCCACCCACAGGCACCTTGATCCTCTCCCAGGTGACCCAGTCCACTCAGATTGCTCAAATATGCACTTTTCGGGACCTTGGCCCAATCGTTTCCTCCTCATGTTTCTTTATCCATCCCTGTGACACTGTTCAATTTTTTTTCTAAATCAGCTAAGCTCCTTCCAACCTTTATTTTCATATTAGCGTTTACATTTCTACTTCTTTAGTTGTTTGGGTCATCGTCTTTAATTATTCTAGACATTTATTACATTGTTGTACTTCTTATATTACCTTAAAAAATCATATTTTTGTTAATCATATCCTTTGTATCTATCCACTAACCTAAATGTATCTTCCTAATGCAGGGAAAGCCTAATCTTAGTGCTTTAATCTAGGTCACCGCGTTCTTACATCACTGAGCCCAAAATAACATTTAAGACTATAATATATGGTTGTTTCCTCTTTCTATTCCATTAATAGATTGTAAACCAGACACATCAAAGATTGTTTTCAATCCCACTATATATCCCTGTTGGTAAAGTAATTTGTCAAGTGGTAAATTATTTTCTTCCACCAATGCTCACAGGGCTACGCCCCTCCTTATGTATGGGGAGGCTCCCATTATTGAATGTAAACTCTCCAAATTCTATCTAATTTTATGGGGGTGGCCAAATCGGCTGGAGATCACACAAGAACACTTCACTAAACCCTTGGAAAAGTGCTTGTACGGATTACAAGGGAGGAAATAGGAAGGTTATCATTGTGAGTAGGAAATAACAGAGTTCACGCCCAATAAACAAATTAGTTCAACATTCAATTAGAGTAAAACAACAATGTAAACCATTAGTGAGACTAAAAAAAATAACACACACAATTCCTAGATTCATCTATCAAGGATGCAAAATTTTGTCTTGATCACTATGCTTACAAAGTGCAAAAAGAGAGGAAATAGAGGAACACATGAGAAAGGGAAATGGAAGAAATGTAGCTTATATTTCTTTTGTTGGTGATATAAATCTCAACATCCAAACCATAATCCACAATTGCTACCAAGAACTCAGCTTATTAGGATCCCTTGAAATGGAGAAGCATTCCAATTTATAGCATTGTAACTTTCCTCTTCATCTACCCCCCCACATGAATTTTTACATTTTTATTCCACTTGTGACTTTACATCATCTTAAGAAGTGAGTGAATAAGTCCCCTTTTTATAAATCAAAAGGAAATTTTACAATGCAACTTTAGAAATCCATTTAAGTAAATAAGAAAAATTACAACGATTGCTTATAATGGAGAATTGGAAAGGGTTGAGAAGAGGAGAAAGAATGAGGAGGGGAGAGAAGAAATGCTCCAAATAATGAATGAAGATGAATCCAACCTCGATGTATATCAGCTCTGATGGAATTGAAGATGATATTTTGATCCATGACGACCCTTTTGCAATATAGTGATGCTCTACCAATGAATATTGATTCTTTAAAAACTTTTCCCCTTTGAGACCTCACTAGAACTATGCACCTTTGTAGCATATTTGAATTTAATTGGAAGGAAAGGTGATGAAACTTTGATCATTGAATAAAATGAAGGGTGATTTACCTCACTTGAACAAACATTAAAACCTTTGAAATAATGCAATACCTCCCAAAATGCCAAATTCTTGATGTAACTTGAGACCATTTCATGCACAATTCAACCTAAAGATTTGGGGCCTTTGGGAAATGAAGCCTTCCATGATATGAGGTGAAGAGAAATCTGATCATGTGATGATTTAAGGTGAGATATTTTATGGAACATGCTTCAATCCTTTGATCAACCCATCCGGTGAAGTCAGAAGCACATTGAGATCCAAACATACAACTGCAACCAAAATTGAGGACCGAGAGGGATTCTTTTCTATTTGAGATACAATGCCACTTTCCACCCTATTGAAAGAATTATTTTTTCATCCATGAAGGTTGAAATTAGTGAGGAATTGAGGGTGAATAGCCATGACCATTTTGAGCATTTTTTGGACACTTACTATTTTTAGTAAGTTCTTCCTGGGTGACTAGTTTTAGCAATTTCATCGAATTGTCACTTTTGAATACTTTTATTCCTAAGGAATGAACTGGGTGTCTTGAATACATTCATCCTTTAGAAATACAAATCTAAGTAATTTTATTGAATGAGGAATTATTAAAAATATACATTGGCCACGGGGTGTCGGATCGGGTAGAAAAGGGTCTCCAAAAATTCTACTTCTCATCGGGATGCTTTGCTCCAATTTTTATGGGTTTCTCTCATCCAAATCTTCATGAAATGAAAATTGAACTTGCAATTATGTGTTTTCCTCATCCGACAGGGTAGAATTCAGAAAAATAACATTCCTTCATAACTCTAGTCCTACCCATTTTCACGGGGCAAGAAAGTGCTCATTGGAAAGCTAGTTTTTTTAGGATCTCATGCTCTAATTTTTAGCTCATTTGGTTTGCTGCAACTCCATAGAACTGAGGGGTAAATTTTCCATGGCTGTAAGTTTTAGATGAATATAAAAAATGGATGAGATCATTAATGAGGTCATGCAAACACTCATTCCAAAAAATTTCATGTAGGGAAGTTTCAGTTCGAATCTTGTGGAGATTAGAGCATGGGTTTGTGAGGTATGAGAAAAAGAGTGAATTGAGCATGAGGGGTGTCTGGTTCTTCATGAAAGCATCACCTTTCAAAATGGAGGAAAATAATTTTTTAAAATAAGCCCAGAATATGGCTAATTGTTGGTTAAACATTCATCCCTTAACTAAGGTTAGGAAAACCCACCCATTGACCCACCTTTGGAAGTCCTTTCTTAACCCGGGTTGAGGGTGAGCTAGGGGTTACCAAATGGGTCTGGGAAGATCTCATATTTGTTACCACATTTAGTAAGGGGACATGAGGTACAAATTTGCACCAACATGGTGAAAATGCACCAAGGGGGTAGCCATCATGAGGAGGGGGACAAGAGTGAAGAGTGAGGTGAGTGAAAACATGCCCTAGGGAGCAAGTGTGAGGTTGTGAGTGACGGGAGAGGGAGAGATTCCTTGGTGGTGAAAGTTTTTACACCTGATGAAATTTTACACCAGGGGGCATATTATTAAGAACGATTATTTTTCTCAAAATCCATTAGCTATCTATAGGATTCTTCTATTATTTTAGTTACAGATTACTCAATTTAGAGCATGATACATGGGGCGTGAGTACTTCATTCTCCTTTCTCTACACTACTCACACATAATTGTGAGAACAAGGTTTAGGAGCATGGGACTCCTTATCCCCTATGATATTTTAGAATCCATACACTCAGTCTTAGTAGTAAAACACCTTATGGGGGCATTTTGTATTCATTGCTCTTTATGGTTCGATCTTACTCAAGATTTTACAAAATTAGACCTAGATCCGTTTGCAACGACGTGGTTTGCGGATTTTGTGGAAGGTGTAAAAGAAGATAATTTATTCATAGACTATCCTTCCTCTTTTCTCTCTATATTATAATATTTGTAATGTGTCACAGAAAATAAATGGTTTGTAGGTTGTCTCTCATCCTTTTCACAAACTTAAAAAAATTGTTTTGATTCCTCTCCCGACTCTCTGGTGTTGGGTTGCACTCGACACTCTAGTCTATCCTTCAACACAAATTGGGGACTGATCACAACCAATCCTCCAATATATCAACAAAAAATCCAAAATCTCCAATAGCAAAATAAGAGTGGAAGTTGTTCCCTCCGTAGAATGAATAGGTGTATTCCTTCTATGTTTTCCATCTCCTTAGCTTACTTTTTACAGATTCAAATTTACAAGCATTGTCTATAATTTTGAGTTACAAATAAGTTTCTATCAGATAAATTGACAACACTTTGTGTTGCAGGTTTCATCATAATGTGTGCCAACACCAACACATCAGATAACTACTATCGAGTGAAGATAAAAAGTGTGTGCACACTTAGGTATGTTTTTGCTTTAAGCTTGAAATTTTCAATTACACAATTAAAGAGGGGGAAATGTAGACACTAAAAATTTTCAATTTTCTTTTTGTGATGCCAATTTTGGCTATGCTCCTATGCGGGGAAAAATTATCACATTCAAAATCAAATCAACTTATTCGTCTGACACTTTTATAACTTGTTTGTCTAGGACCATACAAAGGGTCAAGATGCAGGGTCTATTCTTGGATGACCTGTACAATCTTGTCCCTTTAAGTTATCTAACTTTTTTATAATTTGAATATCTTTATTGGGTCTTTTCATCTTCCAAGGGTCATCCTTATTCTAATATTTCACCTAGGGAAGGATATATAAGCAAGTAAATGTCACTTTATAACTCACCTAACACTCTTACAGGCTCATATTGTAAATATCATTCCCAAATCACTCAAGGGTCTCGTAAATTTGCCAAAAATAGTAGCACATCAATTAGAGTAGTCCTCACTATATATCTGAAGCACTCAACTAGGTCAAAGAGTCTAGCTTCCTCCATTTCCAAGCATGTATAGGTCATTAAAGCATGTATCAACAAGAAAACAATCACTCCAAGCATTATTCAAGGGTTTCAATGAACAAATGATTAGATCACCTGGTCGAGGCACACCACATCACATTACTATCACATTGGGTACATTCTATACTATACAGTAAGCCCACTATCTTGGTGTCAAGAGATAGGAGGGAACCCCCTAGGGATTTGGATAGCTTGTACTCATACAACAAGGAAATTGTAGTGCAACACTTGGATTGGTTCAACAACTAGGGTTGACTGCTAAAGGTATTCTAGCCTCACTAGCCGACATATTTTTTCTCCTTTTGGTTTGTTAATGATTTAGTAGGTTTCTATGGTTTCCACTTTTTTGGAGGGGATCATAGGCCATCCCAAAGTTGTGTGAGTAATAACAACATACATTGAATGTCATTTACGAGAAATTAAAGTACACAAGAAGTTTTAGACTCAGACTATCGAAGGGTCCAAGACCATATAAATCCAAGTAAGAACTATACAAAATTTTATGGATTTGTCTCTATTTAGTTGCTCAGTTTCTAGTTCCATAATTTGCATCAAAGAATCTCTAGTCTCTCGTATGCCTTTTTCACCTATTTGCACATCTTGATCTTCTCTATTCTGATTTGTACAACTAAGTATATTTCTCCTCTTGTGCATTTGAGCTATTACTTATCATTTTATTAATTGTTGCAAGTATTAATACAATATTCTAATTGTGAATGGCTAATTGTAAATTGATTAAATTAAAATCCTATTACAAACCCTTTCATTCTTTTTATTCTTGTGCATTTAAATAACAATAGAATTTAATCATGATGTAAACATCTGACACATTGTTTAATAATATTTTAAAGCTTATTTCAGTTGCACTCAAGTCCACTGCTTATGTTATTGGTGACTTAAGGAATGGGGAAATGAAAATTGTAGGTCATTTTATCCTGTGCAAGTATAGAGAATACACTTACCTTAAATATATGGGTAAATAGACACCTTCCAAGAAAATCACAAGAAACAAGCCCCAAACAGGATGATTGATACAAAACAATGGGATACATATTGCCTCTATACATAATGCATGAATCCCCATCCAAATTTTTTTTGAAACACATGTATGTCAATCCCAAAACCATTGTCATGTGGCCAGAAAAGGAGACTAAATGCATTGGGAAGGAAATCAAATTTCATCAAATGATTTATTTACAATGGAATTCTTGTGTGCAATTACCTATTCTCCGCATTGAATAGTGAATGGCTTTGAATACATAAAATAAAATTTGGTTATGTTAATGTTGAAAAAATGACGTGTTTTTCAATAGTAACCTAAACACAATTTGAAGCTAAGTTTATTTACGTATTTTCTTCCTATTTTGTATTCGAATCCAGTCACATTGGTTGCATTTATTTTATTCGAATGTATTTTAGATGGGGATTGGTGCATTTTGTATAGAGAATAGTCATTGTTGCAATTGTACACATGAATGTCTTTGCAAGTAAAATATTAGTGAAATGTCATTGCTTAAACCCAATGCATTCAGTATCATTTTCCAACCAAGCGGAGTTTAATGGGTTTGGGATGGACATACATGTGTTTGTAATGTATTTTGGATGGGAATCAATGCATTATGTATAGTTAATAGCCATCTCCAACTTGGCATATTATCCGCACGCAATAGTGAATGGATTTGAATACATTAATAGAAAAATGGGGTTATGTTATTGTTGAAAAACACGGTGTGTTTTTCTATAATAACTTAGCACATTTTAAAGTTGACTACATTTATGCATTTTCTTTCTA
Organism: Taxus chinensis; assembly: GCA_019776745.2. NCBI lineage: Eukaryota > Viridiplantae > Streptophyta > Pinopsida > Cupressales > Taxaceae > Taxus > Taxus chinensis. The sequence goes on from CM034149.1 coordinate 218,956,827, forward strand.
TTATGTATTCAAATCCACTCACATTGAATAATGAGTGGATTTGAATACTTTAATAAAAAAATGTGATTAGGTTATTATTGAAGGACATGTTGTGTTTTTCAAGAGTAACCTAAGCACATTTTAAAGCTAAGTGTATTTTGCTTACTATTTTGTATTCAAATACACTCACATTGGTTGTACTTCTTCCTTTTCTCCACACGTACTAGTGAATGCCTTTGAATACATTTAAAAAAGTGGTTATGTTATTGTTGAAAAACACGATGTGTTTTTCAAGAGTAACCTAAGCACATTTTAAAGCTAGGTGCATTTATGCATTTACTTATTATTTTGTATTCAAATTGGACATAGTTATTCTCATATAGAATGCATTGATCCCCATCTAAAAAACATTGGAAACACATGTATTCCCTTCCAAAACCCATTAAACTATGGTTGGTCAGAAAAGCATACTGGCATGACTCTGATAACAACAGGGACAAAAAGGCGGTCAACTTTAACCAGGGTTAATTTTGGTTGATTCACCAACTCAACTCCCCAACACATAAGATGGTGCATTGATATGGTACACAACATAACATTTATTTTCTACAAAGCAGAACAATTATTAAAAGAACGTCAGGAACATGTGTATTTCCTCCAATTCCATTAGTAGAAACTTTAATTGATCAATTTAGGGGATTAAACACAATGCTATTTGGGAAATATAGAGTATATTTAAAGTTGTGAAGATGTTGAGAAACTAAACAAAACCACAAGAAACATGCCCTAAGCATGATGCTTGAATATAAAAGAGTGGGACAAGGATATTCTCTATATAAAATGCACCAATCCCCATCTAAAATACATTCGAAGCATGATTATGCCCATTCCAAAACCATTGAACTCTAGATGGTCATAAGAGGAGACTAAATGCATTAGGTAGGCAATTGAATTCATCAAACAGTTTACATGCAATGTCATTTGTGCGTGCAATTGCCTATTCTCTACACATAATACTGAATGGATTTGAATACATTAATAGAAAAAATTGGTTATGTTATTGTTGAAAAATATGTTGTGTTTTTCAATAGTAACTTAAGTGTTTTTTAAAGCTAAGCACATTTATGCATTTGTTTGCTATTTAGTATTCAAATCCACTCACATTGGTTGTATTTAAATATCCTGCTTAGGACATATTTCTTGTGATTTTTTTTTAGACATTTCGTCAAAAAATTTACCTATATATTTGAGGAAAACATATTCCCTATAATTATATGGGCTAATATTACCTACATCTACTGTTTCCCATTTATTTTATCCCCATTATATGCATTTGCCTATTTTCCACATGAAATAGTGAGTGGATTTGAGTACAAAAAATATAAATGTGCTTGTATGTTATTATTGAATAACAGTCACTAACTTTAACTTAAGCATGTTTTTAAGGATGAGGGATTTTATTCATTTGCTAGTCATTTTGTATTCAAAGCCACTAACATTGGTTGTATTTAAACATCCCGTCAAGGGCATTTTTCTTGTGGTTTTGTTCGAGACTTTCCATGAAATACTTATTTTCTCATCTCTTATAATGGGAATAAAAGAATGGGGAAACGACAAATGTATGTCATCTCAGCGTGTGCAAGTATAAGGAAAATGTTTTCCTCAAATATACGGGTAAACAACAACCTTCCAAGTAAATCAATATAGCTATGTTTTGGTGTAAATCACCATTATTTTTCATGCAACAAAGACCTTAAAAGTAAACCATTTGACAAAATGCCTCGAACAAAATCACAAGAAACATGCCCTAACTAGGATGCTTAAATACAAAAGAGTGGGAGACGACTATTCTTTTATCCAATTATTTTTTATATCTAAGTGCTTTTAAGTTATTATTCTATATTCAAAGCCACTTACATTGGTTGCATTTGCAAATCCTATTGAGGGCCTTTTTCTTGTGATTTTGTTCGAGACATTTCGTCAAATAGTTTACTTATAAGGTCTCTATTTACCTGTATATCTCAGGAGACTCGCAAGGTCTTTGTTTACCGCTATATTTCAAGAGAGATTTTCCCTATGCTTGCTGAGGCCAATATACCAAAGCTGATTTTGACTGCAATCATACATAAATATGTAATTAAATAGGTTAACACATTCTATTTCAACTGTTATTTTGCAGGAAACTAAATGTTTTGAAAGCCATGTGATTGTTTGTAGTTGGGTGATAAATTATGGGTTGAATACGTCTACAAACATAGATGAATATGTTGTAGACAAATTCCACCAATAATTCGAAATCTACATCTATAGTAGGCCTTTATTTTTTCCATGCAAAATATATAACAGAGCTCTATTTTTCCATGCAAAATTGACATGATGTTGTTTTTCCGTTAAAATATCTTGAAAACAATATCATCAATCAAATCATACACATGAATGAGATGATAAAAAGTACTGCAGATATCGACCGCACGTGCAGGATAAAGCATGTAAACATAAGCATGTAAACGTGCATGGCAGTTGGAATAATGGAAATCACCGAAAATGACGTACAAAATGTATGTATATGGACACAATTTTAGCGACGGAAATTTAGCTCAGAAGTTAGTAGGATTCCAAAGGCTTTGTGGGTATGGTTATGGCTCAAACTACACCCCCATCCTGCACTATATTTAGATGTGGGAAAACGGTATGGAACTTATATAGGTATGGTGGAGGGCAGCATGACGGAATTTTGGGACTCGCAATCAGGGTACCCACCTGCTCTGCCCAAAACATTATATTTATAATAGAATTCATTTGGCCTTGACAGGAAAGCACAGTTTTTCACAAACAACCATGCGCCTCTCTATTAGAGTCTCCCCATTTCCCCTTTTTCTTCCAGGCACCCTTTTCCCCACATAGTTTTTCTTATAAATTCCCTCATTGCATGATGTGATCTTCACACTTGTAAGCTCGTCTTGCATTGCTGTCATCTTCAGAGGAAAGGCTCACTTGGGCGCCACTGTATGGTGCTTGTGCTTACAGTTCTTGGGCTGCAAGATTAGGGTATGCATTCAGGATTCACAGGTTGGGTTTCTAACCCATGTTTTTCATGGCATTTGTCTTTTGTTTGTTGTTCTGTTGGACTGTTAATGGTGGTAAGCTGTGGAATACATTGTCTGTGTCGTTACTATGGTTGAGAAATTATGTGATTTTGTTAGGGTGCAATCAAGATTCAAGATTTTATGCCCTTGCAGAATTTGCTATTATCTTTGTGCAGTGTGGTGGGTAGGACTAGAAAGATTTAGAATCCCGTTTTTTCGTTTGTCCATGTAGTTGTGAATTTTTTTGGGCTTGACCCATTTCCAAATAAAGAAACTGTCCTGCATTTCGTACCTACAAAATACTGAATATTTCAGGCTGATAGAAGAAACTCCATTGTGTAATTTTTACAGGCTCAAGAGAGGTGTTATAGAAAGGCACTTGACTAAACTTTCAGAACTTTTGAACCCTTTTCCTGATTATGTACATTGCTTTTGAACTATGCTTTCTTTAGTAATTTGTCCCTTAACCAAATGCAGTTCCTTGCAGATGTTCATCCTTTCATTTAGTGTGCATGTAGTGAAGATGCAGGGCTTGAATTTATGCCTGCTGGTTACTGTAATTTTTATCAAAATTAATGTGTGCTTGAACAAGTGGCTGCCAATGTTATTTTTATTTTTTTGGGCAGGTTTCTTTGTTTATGATTTCATTGCCACTGGTATGCTTGCTCTTTAACAGAACTCAGGAAACTCTTTTTTATCTTTTGTGATTTCGCTCTGGTATTTTTTTGCTGCATCAAGGAAATCCTCATATTCTCTCTAAAATGTCATTTAGAGCAGTGAGTGTATCAACAATTATGAAAATGGGAACTGGATATATCCTATTTCTTCTATTCAGCGAGAATTGCATATTGTAGCTTCCCGAAATACACCATACAACCTTTTGCACTTCTAACTCCATAGCCTTTCAGTTAAAAAGCAGGGACCTTAGGTCTAGGTATTGGCCAGAGAAGTAAACATGCAAAACTAACTAATGAACCTGTGTGGAGAAAAAAATAGTTCTTAACATTCTAATGAGACAATATAGGCCTATATGACCAAATTTATTGCTTACAGTACTAATAACATTCTGTATGACATAACTTGTTCCAGCCATTTATCAAAAACAAAATAGAAGAATAGTAATTTCAATCAAAGAAATGCTAGTCCAACATTTACATGAAATAGGACTCAAAATCATATATTGTTCCTTTCATTTTAGGATTGAGGAAGTTGTACAACATACCGGAGCACTGCTTGCATATTTAGGAGTTAGCTGCATTCTAAAATGCAAAATTTAGCGTATAAGGTTGATAATTAGTTATGTACGCATGCTTATGTCCGATTCTTATGCTTGTTTTTGCATATTTAGAAGTTTCCTCCATTCAGATGACCCCTTCTGCATCTGAAATTCTCACAAGGCGAGAATTTGTCTCTGATGCGTATTTTACTCTTACATGTATCTGCAAATGCCTCTGTTTCTACCTTTCCAATTACCACTCGGAGAATGCATTCATTTCATGCAGTTCATTTTTTCATCCTATTTTTCTGGGAATCTAACGTGAATCCATTTGAGCTGGATATCTCTTTTGATTCAGATTGATGTATTCATTCACTTTACGATCAACTTTCCTATTGGAAATTGATATGTGATAATCCATCATTTTAAAGAATGATGTTCTGATAATTCAATGATGTTCTTCTGATCCATTTCAGAAGTTCGAGACTTCTTGATGTCACACAATACTTTTTTGAAACTGTCCTTGAATGCCCTATTTTGAAAATCCTCCTCCTTTTGGTGTCCTCCCCACCTTCCCACCATAAAAAAAAAAAGGAAAGAGAGCAAAAATTTTAAGAGTTTTTCTTCACATTTGCCATTTTTTTCCATCTTCCTTTCATGAGGAATCTAAATCTGGTATATGCGTGAGCGCATAGTTTAGTCGGTCTAGACAATCAAATACTCATTGAAGATTTGGGTTTGAGTTACTCTGTTTCTTGACTTCTACTGAACACCCAAGCATGATCAAAATTACTTCTATGTGAAGGAACCCTTGTTTCAATTCATGTTAAGTGCTTGGTTATCCAATTTGACAAGTCCACCTGTTTGGTCTGGTTCAAATGAAGCAAGTGATTGGCAATGCTATGTACATGGCAATCTTCATCACTAGAGCAAACTTCCCTTCTGACATTGCTTCATACAATTTATATTAATTGAACTTATTCTAGTGTTTTGCAGGCAATTCTAGTGTGAACTTGTGAAGAAGCTCAGTAAATAAGAAAAACTGAAGTTTTTGTGAAGGCAAATAATGATTGAGGCTCCAGAAAGTGGGATTATGGAGGAGCACCTTGACCAAGTTGCAGATATAGGGTTGGCGTCTCCTAAGAAGAAGCGAGGCCGCCCATGCAAGATTGACACAGTTCTTCTACCAAAAGAGGTTGCAGCTCTTGGGGTCCCTCCCTCTTCAGATGGTAAGTCACTAAAAGAAAGGCATAAGGACAGTGGAGGTTCACAGTCCAGTTCAGGGAGCAATTCTATTATTGGACAAACCGTCCATGGAGTACTTGATGGATCATTTGATACAGGATATCTCATTACTGTTAGGGTTGGAGAATCTGATAAAGTTCTGAGAGGTCTGGTGTTTGGACCTGGCCTGTCAATACCACGATCTAAAATAAACGATGTAGCCTCAAATGTAAAACAACAAACAAAGGGAAACATAAATGATGTAGGCTCAAATGTGAAAAAAACAAAGAGAAACATAAGACAAACACCTCCAGCAAAAACTCAGGTAACCCAGTCAGAAATATACAAACCAGTTCCTATCACTGAAACTGCTCCAGCACCAACTGTCATGACAGACATGGAAGTGGAATTGAAGAACAGACTTGAAGTTCCTCCCCATCAGAATGAATGTTTGGGTGCCTCAAATACTCTTCCCGAGGTTTCAAATGCTGTGGATGAGGATTATAAACTTGAGATTTGTGATTCTTTGGAGGCAATCAAGGCTTGTCTAAGGAACCCAAGTGATCACATACAAGATGATGCCCAAGACCTTGTAAAACGAGAATAGAAGAGCTGCTATACAACCAAAAACAAAGATGAATGCCTGTTTTGCCTACTGTGGGACTGCTGAACACAGATATTCCGAAGTCTTGGACAAAAGCAATGTTACAAGTTCTGCCTGTAATGTCTGTTGTGTCTGCAATTATAATGCCAATTTTTTTTGGTCAATGTAATTTTGGCTTTTGGGGGGCAAAAATGCCGCAGAACAATCATATGAAGATTACCACCATGATGTTTTGTTTGAAGTAATGAGAAGCATATTTAGCTAATGGATGGCATTGCTCAGAGTTCTTTATGTTTTATGGTATTTTTCACAGAATTTGGTTTTTCCTAGTTTTAAGCATGATTCATTTCATCTTTTAGGAAGAGCCACAGATTTGCTCATTAAGCACGAGATGTTTACCAAGAAATTAATTGAATATATCATTAGAAAATTGTAGTTAGCGAATGCATGGCACTGATCTTAATGACTTGTGATATTTTTTTCACAGCTAAATTTGTTTTGAGTTTCATATTAGGAAGAGCAAGGGACTTCTCAATGTAGAGCTCTTTAGAGTTTGATTAATAGCTTAACAAGCTGCTCACCGGGTGAGTCATGACTCATCTCTTTCTTCTCATCTAGATACCTAAAAATGGTCAAAGAGCATTAACTAATTGAATTAAATTATTGTGTATTTGTGGATAATTAAATTAAACTATTGTGCATGTGTGGATGATTGGTTCAAATTAGGTATTATTGATGCATTTTGTGGGTAGTGGTTGTCTGCCTTTCTTCTTTCCCCTTCTCCTTTTCCTGTAATTTTAAGTGTTTTGGAATGTTTTGTTCAAAACATCTTAACATTTATGCTCTTTTTGTTTAGAGCACATGTGAGGCTACTGATATCTAGGACATTTCCACGCTCTTAGGCCCTTTAATGACTCTTTTTGGCGAGGGGTGCGCCTGTTTTTATATTTCTATTTTTTTGGTTTTTTGATTGGTATTCTAGCGTATTTGCACTAGGAAACATAGGGAATTATTATTCACAAGAATCGATTGAACAATTTCAAATGTTATAGAGAAAAACAAACTTTCATTCACATATTTTTTTTATTTTAGAGTAATCATTGAAAAAATATACACTACGGTTGGCATATAAAATGTCATACAAAATATACAATCTCATTGAAACTTTTGCCTCTTTTTGGTCAAACAAGTCAAAATAGTCAAATTTCCTAAATTTGTCCGTTTTCAAAGTTTAACTTCTGGGAAAGGTTTTGGGAGCCTCAGAGCATTTTAAAAGCCTTGATTGTAATCATCAGAAAAGTCTTAGAATTTTCTCTGCAATGGTCTGATTTAGCAAACATTTTGAGAGCTTCTGGATGGTCTTGGGAAAGATGTCTTTCGAGGTGCTTTTTGGGAAAAGGAGTATGCATGCTTCATTGAAGATTCAATTTCGGTGAAAGGTTTTGGGAACCTGATGTGGTGTTGGGAGCTCATATCCCAGGGATTGGAAAGTTTTTTGGAGCCTATTTCATGGTGAAATAAGTACGGCAGAGTTTTGGTGGTATAGAAAGCGGAAACCTTTTCGACATTGACGCAAGGTAGCTTTTCTACACAGTAATTTTGCACTGAAGGTTTCGGACTCCTCAAGCAGAGTTGGGAGCCTAACAAAAGTTCAAATGAAAGCACATTAAATCCTCTTCATGATCCATTAGCTGGTTCAATTCATGTTTGTTGATTACTCCTGCAATTCAGCTCACTGGCACACTGTCCTAGGCAAAAATGGAGGTACAAGAAAAAATTGTTGAAGCACTCATTTTTAGACTTCCTAATTAGGCTCATTGGATTCATTAGTCTGTTTCCATGCGAAATCATATACTATATGACCTAAATTGACTAAGTACAAACCTTGCTCGAGGTGGAGGAAAGACCTTTGTGTGCAAAAACAAGCGGTGCAAATGAGGTCTCAAAGTACGCCTTGGCACACTGGCACACTTTATAAGCACAATTACATCCTTGAAGTACTTTTGAGGTGCACACCCTTGACGCACTTTTGAGGTGCACACCCTTGACGCACTTTTGAGGTGCAATTGTACCCCATAAGTGCACCTCTATATGATTGGTAGGATAAAATGAAAGTGTAAAATCACAATGATGCAAACGTAAAAACACAAGGTGGAAGGTCCAAATTCAAAGTTTATTTACAAGTGGGGGCCCACTTACACCCCCTATTGGTGCACTTTAGGCATGCAATTACACCAAGGAGCATTTCCAATTTCACCCCAAAATTGTTGCCACAAGCTGGTGGAGGTGCCCGTTGATGCATGCAAATGCAAAAAATATGAAATGCACTTTGTATTTTCAAAGTGCATTCTCCACTTCCACCATATAACTTGCTTGGAACTTGTTTCCCTCCCAATATTTCCAAAAGGTCATTAAAAAATAGAAAGGCAACCATTAAACCAATTTTTGAAGTTGGTTATTCATTCCTCCATGCTTGGAAAACCTCCTCGTGTGCCCTAGGAAGACCAAGAGTTGTTTTACACATATCTCATGATCCCGTGGACCAAATCACTTCAAATTTTAACCATCAAATCCTCTTGAAAATGCCTTCATGATGATCTATGATTCATGGCATGAGATTCCACCATTCAAATGTTATTAATGACTATTTTTTCCAGCCATCATACCTATGTTTTGCCTAAAATCACTGATTTTGCAAATGAGATTGTAAAAATCCCTACAGAGGAAGACTATCAAACTTGGAGCATCTATTCCTCTCATCAATACCTCCATATTGAGCCATTGGCCATGATATAAGATGAAGGACTCCTGGAATTATGTTAAGAAAAACTTCCATTGAAGCTACTTGTAAACCACATGTGCCAAGGAAATTACTTTAGATTTTTCTCTCAAATCCTCACGAGATAATTCCTTCAAAATTGGAGCATTATTTCCCCTTACCGATACGTTTGAAAAAATCAAAAAACCACTGTAAATAGGACGATAAAAATCTCTCGCAGTGAAGAATTGAAATTCTTCCCTTGCTCTATTGATGCCATTTTGCAAGCTTTCCCCTTCAACGAGAACTTGTTTTTGAATTTTCTGTTGATTCTGACAAGGGAATCTCACCAAATTCAGAGTGCCTACTCATCTTGGGAATAGTTTTCCAACGAATTGAGTTGCGACCAATTTGAATTTGATTTGATGCATTCCACCCAAAATATGGATTCGCTTGCCATAGTAACATTAAAAATCCATTCAAATTTGCGGATTTTCGAAAAACTGTTGTGGAATCTATTTTCGACTTGCACCATAGCATTCTCACCACTTTCACTAAGACTAGTGAGATCATAAAAGGTTTCAAAATGACAGTTCCACTATTTCCGGATATGAACCTGTTTCATGTTCTAGTGTACATTAGTTCCCCCCCTTTAAGTGAAATTGGATACAATAACATGGAGCACATGGACTTCAATGACATGAAGTGGAGGATGGAAGAAGAAACCTGTCAGTCTTAGCTGATAGGACCATAGCTACCGAGCTATTTCCATGGCCATTCAGGTTCGAATTCACAATGGCCTGCACCACTGAGTTACTGAAGCCAGATCAAACTCATCATGTTGATGAAGACCAACATTGCAGGTACTGTCTCCTCGATCTCCATTCAAGAGGCATCCTAAACAGAGAAGTGACTCATATTCTTCTTCAGGAGGCATTGCTCCAAATATGGATATTTGGCCGCCATCAACAAGGAGGAAGTGTCTCCATTTTAGAAGAAGGAAGCCAATCAACTGAATGAGGATTATCAAGAATTCTAATATAGTTGATCAAAGTCCAAGAGGGGTTCTTGAGTCAAGACAATTGTTACCGAGAGCCGGTACGAGAGATATTATTCATGGTGATCATAAGATGAGCCGTTTTATCAAGGCAAGAAACTCACCACGAACATGAAAATGTTGATTTGCATTCATTCAGAGATACCATTGATCATAGAGCACTTCAGAATCGTAAAGTTGAACTGTCCAATCCAGTTTCCCAAGATGAACTCATGGAAAATTGACTCTAACAGATTAGATCAGATAAAGATAAGTTGAAACATCACATTGTAAGCTAATAGGTCTAATCACTAAGTACATTATATAACAATTCTTCCCCCGTGGCATTAGATGACACAAGTCAGAGGAAGTCCTATCTAGTTGCAACATGGAGGGATCATCCACAATCATCGAGGAAGAGCGGGATTTCTCTTCATCTCTAGCTTTCATCTTCTGTCTCTCTCTCATTCTTGCATGAAACATTCATAATTTTTCCTATCTAAAGTATATTTACCCATTATTTTTTAAAAGTCACTGTTTTTAGAAAAAGTTACTTGAAGTTTCTATTTCTTCATTGAGAATGCACTTTAAGTGTTTAAGGTCAGTCGTGAGGAATGTGAAGAGCCATTGTTTCAACTATAAATTGTAAAACTCTTTCCATTATAAGCACGAGTTTTTGCTCTCCTTTAGCAAGCTGTTTTTTGTTGTTCCTCTCTATTATTTCCTCCATTCTCTCAACTTCATACTCAGCCAAATGTATTACAATCTATTACAGGAATGAAAAGCTTTGTATTTTCTCTTATGAAATGAAATTACCTATTAATCTTTGTGTTGATTGTGATTGTTGTTTCATGTATCTTGCATAGTTGTGCATATATTTGCCCGTGTCTTCTAATTGAACTGGACATATTTTGGGTTATCAATTGATGAAATCTACAATACTACCATTAACACAACTCCCTCTCCCTCTTTTCCCACTATTTCTCTCGCAATTTCCTCCTCGCCACCTCATACATTTCTCCCTCTCTCGCTTGGATTTACCGTTACAACAAGGGTGTTTCTACACTTTCACTAGTCTATGACCACACTCGGGAGTTAGAAATAGTGTACATAATCTAGATTTCAATAAATAGGAGTCACCCAATCTTAAAGAAGAGGGATTCTAGCCAGCGAGCGTTGACGAAGCACGTGTTTTTTCCAAAAAACATTTTCCCAATAGTTTTTGATGCCCATCATGGGGTAGATTTTACTATCTTGCACCCTACAACAATCCACAAAATCCTTAGAAAAATTGTAAAATACAAAGCCCAAAAATATGAGATTCATCGCTTGAATACCCACTGCTAATTAACAATTGAGAAACCCTTCATATTCCATTGTTGACTTTTCATATTCATGACGCAGTTATGTAAATTTTCTTGCATTCCTCATTAACAAATCATTTACAAGTTGGAAAATAGAAGATTCACTAAAGAAGACTAAACGAGTGGAATTGTAGTATTTCATAATCCTATGTTTGAGTTGCAAGAATAATTTTATTTCATACTTTCTCCCATATGGATTCCAAGACAAACTCCTCATGCAGGTATGTTTAAGAATCCTCCTAGTTAGGTTACACTTCTACTCTCTCTACAACCATTGACCACTCTTCCTCTATGATATGGTTGAGCCAATACCTTGGGTTTAGAACATCGTTCCATTGGATTTGACTCCTCCACTTCATGAATTACCCAAAGGATCAAGAAAAAAAATTCCAAATTCTATGGATATAGAAAGCAATGTCAAGATGAGAATATTACAGATTTTATCACAGCATGCAACGTTCTTAGAGTAGGACACAAAGATTTCATTGTTTGTCTATTCATGGATTCATTACAAGATGTTGATGTAGAATGGTTCTAATATTTTCTACCTTGTTCAATCACTGATTGGGAAGATATGAAAACTAAGTTTGAAGCACATTTCAAGTCAGTAAAATATGATCATGTCCTTCTCACTCAAATGAATCAAATGAAGAAAGAACTGCGTGATCCCATGAGAAAATGTGTGCCCAAATTCAACAAGTTGATTAACAATATTTATATTGGTGATCATCCTACTACAAATAACTAAAATAGGTTCTTCATAAATGATTAGTTTCCAGAAGTTGGATTCATATTGCACAGAACTCAACCAAATACATTAAATAATGCTCAAGAAATTTCTATCAAAGTGGAAGACAATCTTATCATGTTAGGAAAGATCAATGATCATTCAACAAGAAATAAAATCCAAAGCTCCCAGGATGAGGGAAATGATTCATTACTATAGAAGTTGGTCAATGATCAGACTGCATTGAAGAAGCAAATGACTCAGCGTGCCCCATATCAAAACCAAAACCAGAATCATATTGTGGAGGCTGGAGCACCCCAAAGGCTTTCCTTGAAAGCTTCGCTTATTAATGTAGCATGTAGAAGATGGAGAAGATGAAGTTGTTAAATCATAATATGAAGGAAAGAAAATAAGTTGGATATGTGAACATTGGGTATTTTGAATACTCGTCTGATGAAGATTTTGAAGATTCCATGTTTGATATGAATAAGTACTCTTGTGTAGTGTTCGCTAGCTCACAAGGACAAGAAAGATGCATCTTCCTCCGTTGCCCAAATAGAGCACTCATATCCTCAAAATTTGACTCTACAAAAAATAAATAAAAATAGGATCATCGTTTCCCACTTCCATGTAGTCAGTAAAGAAGAATCCCTGAGACTACCTCAGCCAAAACCACATCCCCCTCTCCTAGTAAGTCTTTTTCTCCTACCTCTGGTCATATTTTACTTTTGTTTCTTCTTCTAAGAATGTAATTCATATTCCTTGTCAAGTTGTCATTGTTCCTATTGTGTCTACCTCCTCATCCTTTGACATCATTGACCACGTTAAAAAATCTAAAGTCCAAGTTTCTAAGTTTGAGTATCTGAGAACTCATCCTAAGAAATTTGATAAACTTGTCTAGTTTATCAAAGGAAGTAGTTCAAAGTCTAGTCATGTCAATTCCACCGCTAAAGAATCACTTCGTTCTCCTAGTACCACTCCTTATTAGAAGTGTCTTGCTTTAACATCCTCTACTTATGAGAAAGTAGAACCCTGTTATCTCTCTTTTTTTATCAATGGATATAAACTGAGCAATTGTGTCACTGACCCCGGTGCTTCGGATAATATCATTCCTGTAAAATTTGTAAATGATCTTGGTCTCACTCTTACCTCTGTTATTGGTCATTGTTACTCCACAGAGACCAAGGAATTACCCCTCATTGGACAAGTCAAAGATGTTCAAGTAACATTGGTGGATTTTCCTAAAAAGAAAGTAAAGATGAAGATACTTGTGGTAGACATTCCAACATCATATGGTATGTTGTTGAGCTGGAGTTTCTATAGATATGATGGAAATATACATATGGATTGGTCATGTGCCACCATACCAATCAACGGTAAAATGAAGAAGCTTATTCCTATAAAAAAGATGAGATACATTGTTTAAAGAGAGGATGACCCAAGGGCAGAAATTTCATACCAATATTCAAGATACAACAACTATTTCATAACTTTCATACCAAGGAAGATGTTGAGCCACCCATATTGATGGAGGAGTATCCATGTTTGATTGAGTCAGTTGAGAAACAGTATGATGATTTGATGAAATCAGAATTTGACAATATGCACTTCCCATTGAGCATGGATATAGTTTCTATACTTGGTAATCATGATGAGTATGGATATCTTGACTTTCCACAAAGTAATCATGAGATGATGATAAATGCAAGCAATGAAAAAAAGTGATATCAAATGACTTCTTGGAATATGAGCCTCGAGTTTCCAATCATCTTCTCAAGATATGGGATGAGGATTTTTTTGATAGATATGATTGTGAATATGAAGCTTTCTCTTTTCCACTTGGAGAAGAGGACATTCTCAATGATGAATGTATAGATAAGAAGGTCCTTGATTCTCTCAAGGATGAATCTTCTCAGGAAGAAGGTATTTCCATCATGGAGATGACTATTGTAGATCAAGATGATCAAGATGAGGAAAGTGGTGATTTTGATATTTCAGTCCCAACCTTGTTCTCGTTCTCATTTCAAGAGTATGAAGAACTTTACAAGTCACACCATAGTGAGTAGCATGTCAAGAATAATCCATTGTGTGTGAAAAAGGACCATTTGGATCAACTAAGAAACATGAAGCACCAAAAAGTATATGATAGTTTCAAAAGTCTCCAAATCTCTATTGAGAACCATTTCATGGAAAAAATGGTCATGTGGAGCATGAAAAGAAAGGATAAAATTCCCATCAAAGAGCACAATCCTATTTATGGACATGGAAATTATGTTATGATCAAGAATAAATATTGTAGCAGTAAAGTGGAAAATGAGAAATCATAAGCATAGTTGAATTTGAAAATGGACTAGAAATTGGAAATGGAATTTTAGAACAATAAATATAATGAGATATTTTAGTGGATCCTGACTTGCAAGAGGATTCATACTGAATTTCTCTTTCTCAGGAAGAAACCATACACAAGTAACATCCAGAGAAGAAGAAATGAGTAATACGGTGAAAGAGGGTTGTCCCCCACATGTACCATAAGTGATTTAGATTTTTTTTTTTGTGTTTCCCATTCTTGTGTGTTTCTTTCCCGTCATTTGTGGTGTTCAATAAAGGATTTTAAATCATATCAAACTTTCTTCTTTTAGTATGTCATGAGAGACTCTATTGCCCAATGGATAAGGCATTGTTCTATTAAAGCCTAAATTGAGATTTTTGAGTTCCTTCTTGTCTCATCTTCATTTCATGTAAAACCAATTCAATTCCCTGAGTATGATCCAATTATTGGAATATTAAATTTCACTCCATATTATTTGACAACCCCATTGAAATTTTTGTCCCTTTTTGGTCAAATTTGTCAAAATTGCCATTTTTCAAAGTTCAACTTCTTTGGGAAAGCTTTCAAGAGCCTCGAAGCATTTCAGAAGTCATGGTTGTAGTCAATAGAAAGGTATAATAGTTTTCTCCATGATTTTATGATTTAGAAATCATTTTTGGAGCTTCTAGAATTTCTTAGGAAAGATTTTCTTCTAGGGACTTTTTGGGAAAAAGGAACGTGCATGCTTCATTGAAGATCCAACTTTGTCGAAAGGTTTCGGGAGACCCGTGAGGTTTTGTAAGATCATATCCCATGCATTATAAATATTTTGGAGCCTACTACACGATGAAATAAGTAAGGCATAGTTTTGGGGGTACAGAAATCGGAAACATTTTCGATATTAGCACAAGGTGGCCTTTCTACACAAAAATGTTGCACTTAAAGTTTCATAAACCTCGAGTGGATTTGGGATCCTATAAAATTTATATGAGATCACATTAAATCCTCTTTAATATCCATAATTTTTTTGGTTCGTGTTTGTTGAAAACTCCTCCTGCAACTCAACTCACCAGCATACAAACCTAGGTAAAAATGTAGGTACAAGAAAAAAAATTGAAGAAATAATTTTCATACTTAATGATTATTCTATTTGGATTCATTGGCCCATTTCTATGTGAAATCATATATTACACAGCCTAAATTGAGGAAGTATGGACCCCGAGGCGAAGGAAAGACTCTATGTGTAAAATAGGTAGTGCAAATGAGGTCTCAAAGTGCACCTTGGTGCACTGGCACACTATAAAAAAAAATCACACCATTGGCACACTTTTGAGGTGTAATTTCACCCCATAAGGGTGCCTCTATCTGATTGGTGGAGAAAATGCAAATAAAAAACACAAGGTGGAAAATAAAACTCAATTTTGTTTTCAAGTGGGACCGACTACACCCCCCATGGCGCACTTTGAACCCATGATTGCACAAAGGTGTACTTTTGAGGTGAAATTGCACCCCAAAAGTGTGTCATAAGCGGGTGGATGTGCCCGTTGGGCATGCAAATGAAAAAAAATTGGAGATGCACTTTGTATTTGCAAAGTGTGTTCTCCACCAACACCATATAACTTGCTTAAAACTTGTTTTCCCCCTAAAATTTCAAAAAAGGTCATTCAAAAATATCAAATAAGACATAAAATAAATTTTTAAATATGGTTATTCATCCCTCCATGCTTGCAAAACCCCTCATATGCCCTAGGAAGACAAAGAGTTGTTTTGCACATATTTCATGAACCCGTAGACCAAATCACTTCAAATTTTAACCATAAACTCCTCTTCAAAACTCCTTCATGATTATATATGATTCATGGCATGATATTCCACCATTAAAATTTTATTAATGACTATTTTTTCCAGCCACCATACTCCAGTTTTCCCTAAAATCACTTATTTTGTAATTGAGATTGTGAAGAATCCCTACAGAGGAATACTATCAAACTTGGGGCATTTATTCCTCTCATAAATACCTCCATTTTGATTCATTGGTCATGATATAAGATGAAGTAATTCTGGAATTATGATTAAACCTACCATTTCTTGTTGAATCCACTTGTAAACCCCATATGCTAAGGAATGTTTTTTAGCATTTTCTCTCAAATCCCACTAGAGAATTGCTTCAAAATTGGATCATTGTTTCCCCTCACCGATACCATTCCAACAAATTGAAAACTACTCAAATTGGACTAGAAATAATCCTGCAATGAAGAATTGAAATTTTTCCCTTCCTCTATTAATCTCGGTTTGCAAGCTTTCCCCTTCAACTAAAACTTGTTTTTGAATTTCCCACTGATTATGAGGATGAAATCTCACCAAATTCATAGTGTTTACTTATCTTGGGAATCAATTTCCAACGGATCAATTCACATGTAATTTGGATTTGATTTATTCTTTTTTTTCCCAAAATAGAGATTTAGCTACCCGTAATATTAAAAATCTTTTATAATTTACATATTTTTGAAAATTGTTGTGGAATCCATTTTCACTTGCACCGTAGAATTCTCACCACTTTATAAGACCAGAGATATCATAAAAATATAAATTGAATCTCCACTACTCTGGATACAATCCCGTTTCAGTTCTAGTGTAAATCAGACTAATTTCCCTCTAATTAGCTTCTATAAACTTACATCTACCTATTAATTAATCACACCTGATTAATTAAACTATCCCCCAACTCCCATGAGTTACTAATGACAAATTAAACTTTTCTAAATCAACATTACCTTTTTTAAAGCAACCTTATCCATTCCTAATCTTGCTTTACCCTTATCCCACATGCACCAAGTTGCAAATCTCTCTCAAATATGAAGGTTATATAAAGAACCCTCCTCCTTCCTTCTAAAGACACACCATGCCTTGAATAATGAAAAATATAGGTATTTTGAACTTGAGCCATTCTCCATTGTTGGAAATAACTTCTCCATCTTGCATCCATTCACTCAAATTTGAGTAGTATAGGAAGATCCAAAAATGGCCTTGTAGCCATTTCTTGGTGAGATTCCATCCTCAATTCTTGAGGTAAACAAACAATTAAATTTGATTTCTAAATGATCTAACTAGGTTCATGTTTAGTTAGCAATCTAAAGAGTAGAAATGCCTTAGTATGCTAGTTTGATTCATTCATGTTTCATGCATTTGAAGAAGTTGGTTTCTATAAGCTCTTATCATGATGGTTCTTGTTAGATTAAATTTGATTTAAATCTATTAGGTTTTAGTTTCAATTCACATAGCATAGTTAGTTTTACATATACACATTTGGCATGCCCAGTGGGAGTTACTCCATTGTCCTTTGCACTTAATTTCAAGTTTTTGTAGTTAAGTTTCAATTTTGGTTACTAACCCTCATTTTGAATATATTGACATAACTTGTTTTTCTTAACTTGTTTTGTTGAGTTTGCATGTGTCGAGTCTTCCTTGTAGGTATAAAGGACGTGAAGTCTTGTCAAAATTAGATCTTAATGGGAAAA